>KV742993.1:2741-19337 GCA_000468175.2 Phytophthora cryptogea
GCGTGCTGACGTTTTGGGGCGACAGAGACTTCAAAGGCGAGAAGTGGCAGTTCCACCGCACTTTGGACCCGCAGTACTACTACAATGACAACGTGGGGAAGCCAACGTCTATCACGTGGAAGAACCAGATCAAGACTGGCATCTTCGACGGCAAGGCCAAGATCGCCTTCTACACAAAGCACGACTGCAAAGGCAAATGTCTGGCCTGGTTCACGACCGAGGGCAACTTCCCTCGGAACCTCACGCTGGACCGAATCAATGACCAAACCAAGTCGTTCATGTTGTGGAAATCCAGCATCTATCCGGTGTCATCGTGCGCGTGACGTCAAGTAAATTTTAGGTCAGAGGTCGAACAGCACCTTGTAAAGGTCGAAATGCTGTCTCACCGTCACGTCACGTTCGACTTCAAATAAGCCTCAAAATGTTAGCGAACTCAGCAAGTATTGGTGGTATTCCTTGTAACGCTGCTAACGTTTTGAATACATGTAAAGGGCAGCAAACTCAGCACCAATTGACTTCTACTTCAAGTGATTGCCACCATTGAGAATTTTTACTGCAGCGCGCTATGCCAGTTTGTACTCATCTTTGAGACGGAGCTGGTAAGCTTAATCCTATACCCAGTTCTGCGGAATACAGGTGCTCGTGTTTCTACCAACGCAACGTCCTCTTCCTTTCAACGAGAGTCAAACCAGGTGTAGCGTAGAGTATGGCACTTGCCCTTGAAGTGGGCAAGCCCTCCCATCGTCCGTGAAAAATATACCGTCACGATCAGTCCTCAATCTCTCGTCCTCCACACAAGTCGCCAATGACTTCGCTGTTTTTGCTGTCCGTACTAGTGGCGCTCGTGGCCACAAAGGTGCACGCCCGCGGCTCGGTCGACTTTTTCGAGACTACCAACTTCAGTGGAGCCCGGTACTCGTGCGCCGCCAGCTTCAGCTCGCAGGTGTGCTACAACTTGGTCGGTTTCGACAGCAGCACCTCGTCCGTGCAGTGGACAGGCCTCGAGCACAACAGCAGCAACTCAAAAATCGGATTCTTCATCGACTCGAACTGCCAAGGCGCCGTACGCGTGTGGCCCGCGGTGGAGGAGCGTCAACTCGCCGACCTGGAGCTCGGCACCGACAGCCACGTGTCGTCCTTCATTATCTGGGACCACGGCAAAGACGTCGCCAGTAGAGAGACCTTGCAATGTGAGACTTTTGCTCAGTAATACAAGTGCCTACTTATTCCAAACGTACCTGGCGCTTGAAGTGGTTCCGATCTAGGGACGCGAAGGGGTGCGACGCCTTAAAGCAGGAAGAGATCACAGTGTTGCAAATATGCAGGGCTCCTTGATGACGATGCCCATGCTCATTGTGAACATGGGCGCCGAGATGATCTACGTGCTGGACCAGCGCCTCAAAGCCCAGAACATTCCACGCGACAAGAGCTCCAAAGGTGGTCTCCTGCTGCCAGGTCTTGGTAGTGAATGCACCTGCTGAACTGTTAATTGTCGCTTGGTAGTGCTCGAGGATATCGTCAAGACCATGCACAACGAGACGTTCATGGCCGAGCTCTTCAAACCCCATCGGATGTACTCGAACGTATCCACGCGTCAGATCTTCGACCGCCTCGCTCACTCGTCCATCATGCGACTTAACGCCAACAGCATGGACAAGGTGACGTCGCTGTCGATCCTTTCAGTTGACCAGTGTAGCACACTGACGTCGCTCTTGCTGTCTGTGTGTGTAGCTCTACGACCTCATGCGCATGGGGTTCAAGTACCAAGTTCTGTCGTGCTCGTCGGCCGACGAGCTGCTGCAAGTGACCATGAACCACCTCGCCAACACCAAGAACCTCGTCGACTCGGTCGAAGTGAAGCACCAAGTTGATGAGACCATCCAGCTCACCTCGGACAACTTCAGCAACATGAGTCCTGCGGACTTCTACCTGCTCAAGCAGTATCTGTGCCGCTTTTTCCAGGACACGCGCATCAAAGTGTCGCTCTTCCTGCAGAACGGCATCCAGGGCATGGACGGCACGTTGGCCATCCACTACGAAGGCTTCACGGCCACCGGCGGCAAGGTGCCTGGCACCACGCGCTACTTTGATGCATCGGGTCACGTTGACGAGGAAGACACGTTCACCATAGCCAGTGCTGAAGGATCCGTCGAGGCACCGGAAGGCTCCGTTCTCGAGCGCAACCAGCTCAACTCGCATCTGGGCTTCAACATGTACGAGGCCGACTCCAAAGATGGCACCGGAGGCTTCTCGCGCTCGACTCGCCAACTCTTCGCGGACAGCAAACTGCGTGGGGCTGACTCCAGTGCGAAGGGCCTGGACGCACGCAAACATCAAAAGCAGTTCAAAGCCACAGCCGCGGACGGCCTCAACCTGCTCGCAGATCTCGTGGGCAAGTCAGCATCCGCTAAAGACGTCGAAGGAGACAACAAGGCACTGCGCATCAACCTGTTCCCCGATGATCCGACCAAAGAGGGACCCGGCGGCGACGATGAAGACGACAAGGAAGTCCCCACTATTTGGATCGATGCCGCGAGTGACCGCAAATTGTCCACGGACGCAATTCTGCGGGACTTCAAGATCGACGACGACGGCGCCAAACGTGAGGGCAAAGCAGGAGACGACCTACTGGATCTCATGGACTCGACGAACTGATGGCCTTGACTTCGCTGCAACTGCTAACACGGACAAGGGTCAGTGCAGACTAAAGCATGCCAAGCACAGCAGGTTACATCACGACAGTCAGGGCGCGCAAGTCGAATTCAGCTTGACTGTTTCTTACTCATTTTGTCCAGCTCTGCATTTGTCTGTCCTGAGTTCCCCCAGCTTCTGACCAACACTAAACAATACTAACAGCCATCATCTCACACAGAGCCCTTGCATCGCATCACTCTCACCTAAAGGCTTTTTCAGCCCCTTCAATCGCTACGATAGTCGCGTAGTCTGCAGACACTTCATACACTTGTACGCTCTGGCACCCGCAGGCAGGCTTAGAAGCGTGTTGCAATTCTTGCAGCGCATCATTTCTTGGGCTGCGCATATACAAGTAACAGAACATTGCGTTAGGATACAAAACTAGTCGGGAGAACGCCGCAGTGACTTACTTGTCGTCGTTGACAACTTGGAGACGCCATGGCACGATGGACATTTGACAGCAGATGCGCCATTCTTTACAATCAGGTGCTTGCCGCAGTGGCCACAGCTCACCACCTTCGTGTCCCGAACGTCGATACCCGACATTGATGGATCCCTAGGCAAACTCGACCCTGACTCAACGGAGCGCACCGAAGACGCCGACGATCTCTTCTTTTCGGTACTGAATGCTGGCATCACCGACTGACTTGTCTTCTTCGCCGCGGCGAGCTGCAGACAGTGTGGGCACACGATCTCAGACGGGCTAAGGCCGCTGGGAACCTCGAGCACATTGCTGCAGTTCACACAGACGAATTCTTCGCCACCCGCAGAAGAAACCTTGCTCAACGATCCATTGTCGAGGCTGTTGCTACCATTCTGCTCCACGACGGAAGGAAGAGCGTCAACTGACACCGAGGAACTGTCAGAAGCAACAGCAATCGCTTTCTGACAGTACGGACATGGCGTCACGCACAGATTCGCATACAAAGGAGCATGCACGACTTGGCGGCAGTGGAAGCACCGCGTCGAGCAGGTAACTAGCTCACTGTCTCGAATTGAGCTGGTAATCGATGCCTGAAGCATTGGCATAGGACCTCCACCCTGTTTCGCCAGCTCCAACGCTTTCTCCTCCCCAAGTAGCATCAACATGCTCAACGAATACTTCCGCCATCGCCGCCACCTACCATCTTGAGCGAATGCTACTAAGATTTCCACAAACTTATCGTAGTCGACATGTTCGTAAAGGGAGCAGCGAATCTTGGCAGAGGAGCAGAATCGCCGAAGTAACGTGAATAGCACTGACACATCCAAATCATCTCCGAAAGAGCTCCAGTTGAAAAGTGCATGCAGTACCCCAGCCACAAGCCATGAGCTTCGGGCAGGTTCTTCGTCCACGGGATCATTCTCATGTTCCACAGCTCGAGCAGGTACCACAGCAACCGCAATTTCCAGTAGAGCTACGACACACTCCATCGAGTACATGCTCGCCTTCAGTGAGCGGAATACCTGCTCCTTTAGCAAGGTCTCAAATTCCTTCTGTCCGTCAGCTCCCAACACAACCTCTGCGCTATCACTGTGGAAAAGACTCTTCAATCCTTCGCACGATGAAAGGAAGAGGTCGGACGATTCGTGTCCACCAACAAACGTAATGAGCGTCTGAGTATACACGCTCATGATGCTCTTAAAGAGCAGGTCTCTGTCTTCAGACTCAAGCAAAGATCCTTCTGCAGACACTAGAGCAGCCTCCAAGAAAGGAAGACCGGATGCAAAAATCAGGCGGAACTTGGCCTTAACCTCTGGAGTGACCAAGTACTCGCTTGCTGAAAAGATGGACGGAAACCAAGCCATCATTGCAACAATATGCTTCATCAGCAATATCTCCCGGAACACTCGTTCACGAGAAGCTCCACCTCGAGCGAGAAAAAAGACCAAAAGGGAGAGGCCGCACGCTACCTCCAAGTTCGTATTTCGGCCATCGGAATCGGTATCAAGCAGCTTTTCTGTCAGCGCATTCTCATCGTCGCCAAGATCACCACAGACAGTTTTAAAACCCCTCGCTAAGCTCGAGAGGAAGCCTTCCGTATCCATCAGAGCACTTTTGCCAGCTTGTCCACACTCTACAATAGAGTTAAACGTCTCCAACATCTCGGCCACGTGCTCTGAGTTTCCACTGTCGCCATCCTCATCGTCGTGCTTCATCACGGTTTCTAGCAAAATCTCCACACCATTACAAGCAACAAGTCGAGGAACTTGATGCACGCAAAGTTGCTTCAGTAGGCGTCGAGTTTCATCAATCACCTCAAGAGACAGTTCCTCTGTCTTCTTTTGCTCATTTAACAAAGCAGCCAGCTTTTCGATCGCATTTTGATTCACAAGTGTCGAGTGGAATGAGCTCGACGGAGCCAGTACAGCAAGAAATTGGGTGATGACAAGCAGAAACTGCTTTCTGAGCTCCTCTTCATCTGCGTCTTTATCTCCATGTTCAGCCTCCTTTCTCTCATCCATCAGCTCCAGAAGATATGAAGACACTTCTTCAATAATTTCCATGCTATCGCTCGGCAATCCATCGATGTCAGTCACTTCGAGAAGTCCTTGAAGCAGCTTGCATCGCTTAAAGAGGCCGTCCGGGTTTGTCTTGACGTCGACATCAAGCAGTTGCTGTCCCAACTCCAGCAGGAACGCGGTTTCGCGTTGAACTGAAGGGGCTTGGAGTTGTTCATAAAACTTATTCAGGATGACTGGATCCGTCACACCATCGTGCAGAATCTTCACAGCGTTCTCCTGGTGGCGCTCTGTTCCCTTTTGCATCCAGTACACTAGAGAAACAGCACCGTCGACAGCAATCCTTTCCATCTGTTCCATGTCAAGGGCTTGACCGTTTTTCAATAGCAACGTCAAGGCAAGAACACCCACAACAGATGTACGCGGGTCAAAGTCTACAAAGAATTCAATGAGCATCGACACCAAGGTGCTTTTCTCCTCCGGCGACAGACCAGATTCCTCGTCGTCCAGAATGTCAGGATGTGAGAAAACGATATCGATCAGCTTGCGAGCAGCCGTGACCTTCACCGATGGCCGCTTCGCTATCACGACTACACGAAACACAAGTCGTACGTTTGCCGTCTCAATCAAGTCTAGCCACAGCGGACACGTAGCAAAGTCTGACTCGACCAGATTGAGCACAATTTCCTCCGCCGTTTCGGCGACTTCCTCAACAGGAGAAAGGATATTGCTCAATATCGTATGTGGAAGTACTGTTCGGTGGTCGTACAGCGTCTTGCGGAATTCCAGTGGGTCACTAGACAAGTGGATGAGAATACGTCCAATGTCCTGCGCAATTAGCTGCCGAGCGGGCGATGCTTCAGCATAATCATCGGTTGTAGCCTCATAGGCTGCCACTAACGCGTTCAGTGCGTCACCTGCTTCAAGAATGAGTAGCCGAATTCGGCGCGAGCGCGCCAAGAGGTCGAGTAGCTCGAGCGCACAAGTCACAACATATTCATGACTCTCTTCAGTTTTCTCATCGACCTCCGTTTCAATCTTGCCTTCTGATTTCTTTTCACTTTCCCGAACTGCATTATCCCGAAGCAGCTCAAGCAGCGAAATGTGAACACCGGCACTGATGATTAGATTCACGACAGCATCGTTTGCCATAGCGACACCTTGATTATCATCTTGTTCCGAATCTTGTGGATCTTTTATAAGCTCCTTCAGGACGGCGACAGAATCGTCGAAAACAGTATTCTCACTGTCCTCTTTGACGGTCAAGCTAGACTGTTCAATGCCATTCATCAGCGCTTGCAAGAACTTCAAGCCAGTTGAAGTCGATTCCACAGCATACAAAGCCACGAAGGAGTCTTTCCAGGCGGCGTGGGCAATTAGTAAACGGATAATGCGAATACCCATGACCAAACGACTCGGTTGCGAAACAATAAACTCGGTCACGACAGTTACAAGGTTCGTCACTTGGTCTTCCCCCATGGAAGCAATACGTGACGACGCCATCTTCAGCACCATATACAACAACTGCAGTAGAGCCTTGTTGAGCTGCATTTCAACGGCAGTAAGCTCGTCAGCCGGTACGTCCATCCATCGCCGGAGCCCCATCCAAAATGCACGCAACATTTCCTGGTCAAGCATTCGTGCAACGAGTTCCTCGCCGCCACTCACGGCACAGCTTAGACACTTAATTGCGTTGCCACGCATATCCGTGTCGCCGGACGAGCACGCGATTGTCATCAGCACCGGGAAGTAAGCAACACCAACAACACGTTCCTGAAGCTTTACCACCATGTCACCGGTCTCTGGAGTTGGAGGCTCCTCCAAAGGCTCTAATACAGCCGAGATTGACTTCACACCACTTAGGCGCGCAAGCACATCTAAACTGCCAGCCTTCAATACTTCATCTCGGCCTGATGCCATCAGGAAAAGTGTATCTAGCACACCGACAGAGAATGGGCGTTTGTTGTCGACAAGAGCTCGAAAGTAACGCAGGGCTGATAATCGGTTCTCGTCGGGGGGTGTTTGCAGCAATCGGTGAAAAAAATCTGACACGTTTCGATCATAGAGCTCGTCAAAGATGCTAGGATTGAACTCACACAGGTTCATCAAGGTTTGCGCACAAAGAGGAATCAGGCGCTCCTTACGAGACAACAAGAACGCTGAGAGCGTTGGCACGCAGTTTCGGGAGCAAATGTAATCCACGTACGCTGCCGATTCGGCACTGAAGCTCTTCGTGATTCCAAGCAGATTCTTTTGGAACGTAATCTCGCCCACAAGTTGTTTTTCGCCCACAACACACGCGTTCAGCTTCTTCAGTACTAGATCGAACACTTCCAGATCATAAATGACCTTAAGAACCTGCTCGTGCGCATCATTAGCGCTTTCACCTGGTACAGTACCACTCAGAGACTGCTTGGGCATTGTTGAACATAGCCCGCATAGTATCTCCGAGGCAACGGTGTAGTCCTCATCGCTATCCAGCATCCACATAATTTCCTTAATAAATTCCTTCTCCGTCGCCAAGACGGTAATGAGCGATGGCTCCTTCGATACTTGAATCAGCACCTGTGATGCCAGCATTCGGTTCACGCGGTCACCCTTTTGGAGGACTGTCACAAATGAGTGAATGCTGTCTGCAGGGATTTCCTTCACACCCCGTTGTACCTGCGAAGCACCGTTGTCTGCGAAGTGAATGCACTCGCAGATCGTACTCAAAATGGCCTCAATAGCCACCTCATGTGACTCATCTCGCGAAATATCAATACCGCTGCTTTCAAGCGCACTACCGGAACGTAGCTCGATAAAATCTCCCAGCAAAGTACACAGAAGTGCCACGCCCTTGTTCTGCGTCATCTCCGTAATATTCTCGGCGTTCTTTTGCACAAATCGCCTCAAGCATCGGGCGGCTTCAACGCGCATTTCTAGTGAGGATGGCGAATCCACGGCTAGAAACTCGAGCAAGCGAGTTCCTCCGCCCGCTTTACGCAGTGCATGTTGGCATGCCGTCGACTGGCAAATGTGATAAACGAGGCGGAGCGCCATGCGTTCTACTTCCGGGCGAACGCTGCGACCGAGTTGCTGCTCCATGACCCTGTTCCCCATCACCTTGACAAGTTGCGCGCACGCACCCGACTGCGCAAAAGCTTCACCAGCCGACAGTTCGTTGCCTGCACTGTTCTCCAACTCGATGAGATTTGCCAGCATCTCCAGCGCAGCTTGTTGGAGTAGTGACACGTCCGTATTCAGCAGCTGACAGAAAGATGCTACGCCTCCTGCCGCCTCCACATCGTTAAGCTGTGCGACTCGATGCAATCCCATGTTACCGTCTGACTCTGGGCGCCCTGCTGACAACGTCATAGCGAGCTGCATGATCTGCTCCACCTTGTCATCCACTTTGGCCGCAGGGTCGTCCAGCTTGTGGCGCAAGCCCACAATACTGAAGAAATCACCAGCTTCCACATTGCGGAAGCACCGCGTGCACACTGGCTGCTCTTTCTCGTACGTCGGAGCCTCAATCGGGAGCTTCACCCTGTTGGACGTACAATCCGCACAGTATACATTGCCACAGAGACGGCAGTGGTGACGGCGGCGGAAGGTACCAAACCGCATGCCGCACTGCCTGCACGCCGGAGAGTCGTCATCCCGCACGAAATTTGGTGCGAAATAGCGCCGCAGCACCAGCTGGACATCTCCTGTGTTGAAGCTACCGTCTCTCACGTCCGAGATGGACGACATGCCCAGTTGCTGCTGCAGATCGCTCTGTCTGCGCTCCTTCTCCTCGCCACCTTCTTCCGGCTCTGCGTCCGGCGTGGGCGGCGCCTCTTCCTTCCCGTCGGCCGTATCGGGGTGTTCCTGAACCTGTTCCAGCTCGTCGTTCTTCTCTTCTTGGTCCTCCTTATCTCCGTTCGAGCGTCGCGTCAAGTCCTCCGAATGGGCCGTGAACCACTCGTCTGCGTCCGCCGGCAGCGCCGTCGACGCCGTGGTCTGCATCACGGCTGTATCCTCCAAATTGGTCTCATCTCGGTACCGTTCCAGCAGTTCCGACGTGCCCATGCGGATGGTTCTGTCCGCGTCGCCCGCGTGACCGGCAGCCACGCCCGAAGAGGACGGAGAGCCGGCCGAGAGGTTCCCGCCGCTGCTCTTGCTGGCGCGCGACAGGCCGTTGCTCAACACGTCGGAGCGGGAGCCTCCGGACGCGCGCCGCGGGTCCTCGTACGTCGGGGAGCGGCCGCGCGCGTGGGGCGGCACCACGGGCTGGATATTGGTCCGGGACGACGGGCGGGACAGCACAGACGCGCCCCTCGTGCGCCGACGCGCGGCCGCCACGCGCGGATCCATCCACGTGGTGGTGCGCGTGATGTGGTCCACAAAGTACACGCGTCCTTGGCCGTCGATGAGCTCCTCCCAGCCGGACGGCAGCGGGTCGGCGGTCGGCAGGTGCCATGATGTCTACGCGCGCAAATAAGAAGGAGGACACAAATAAGAACAACACAAAAGTAGGCGGGGGCGTGCGCAAGACGCACCTCGCGCGTCGCGTGGTTCACGTAGAAGTAGCGGCCCTGCGCGTCCTGCACGCGCTGCCACTCGCCTTGGCGGCTGCTCATGGCGGGCGCTCGTATTCGGTACTGACGCTGGGGTCGAGAAGCGGTGGTTGATTGCCTGCACGATCGGACGACGCGGACCAAAAAGTGTAGCTGTATCCATGACTCTAATTTGCATACGTTAATGCAGGCTACTAAATCGATATGACTGCCGCATCCACGCAAATGGGACTAGATTTGACTAAAGTGGTGGACGATCCGCTGCCAACCTGCACATCCGAAAGTGATCCGGCCCACAAGCTCGACTACATGTAGACGACGCCACTCGGACGTGCTCAGGGCAACCACTGAGCCACTTATTTCGGTGTCAATGTGATCATCGACTGCATCTGAAAACTTGGAGGACGCTGGGCTGCCGCACGCGCTTGAGTTTGTCGCCCTCGCCGAACTCGAACTGGTGCTCGGTAAGCGGCAGCTCCGTCTTTAGTTCCCAAGTGGCCGCGGCGTCAAAAAGCTGGAGGTGCTGCAACGTCGTCTCGACGAACGCCGCGCGGCCGCACCTCTCCGGCACGATGAAGGCGATGACTCGAGCGTGCCACTCGTGCGCTGCATGCCGAACGAAGTGGTGCACAAGGTCGCTCCCGTCGCTGCCTTTTGCACCGAACGGCGGGTTGCCTACCGCTACCACGAACGCGTCAGCTGATACGGAGCTCCTAGACGCCAAAAAGTCGCCTAGGTACACCTCCGCTCGATCGCTGCCCTCTTCGTCAGCACTGCGAACGTTTTCCTTGGCAATTCCGTGCAGCCTCTCGTCAATCTCATAGCCGACAACATGCCGCGCGCCCGCGTGTAGCAGAGCTGTGAGGAACCGCCCGTCACCGCAGGACGGCTCAAGCCAAACGACGTCTCTCGTCTCCTCCTGCTGCATGTGTTCAAACACCTTCTTGACCACGATATCCACCAGCTCTGTACTGGTGAAATACTGCTGCAGATCTCGTGCATGTTTGCTCGCCGCGCGGGCCACCATCCGTTTGTGCTTGGCGGCGGCGTACAGCTCGTCGTCCAGGAACTCCTGCTGGAGCTGCGGTGTGAGCTGTGCGAATGCGGCGTTGATCCAGACTTCACACGCGTCCACATTCTTCTGCAGCTCCAGTCTCCAGCCGGCCGCGCCGTCGCCGCGCACCCAATTGCTGGTCATGAGCTTACGCAGACGCTTGGTAGGCAGTCGCTGGTAGCCCGAGGAACTCCGGTGCAGTAGGCGGTCCCAGCTCTGGAGATCCACAAAGTCGCGCTCTAGTACCCGAATTGGCCCCGCGGAGTGTGCGTATAGTTCGTCGTCATTCTTGCCGTTATCATGGCGCGCTGTGGTCAAGAGGAAGCGGCCGCGGTCGCCGCTGAAGCCGCGCAGCACCAGCGTCGTGGTGGGCATCTTGCTAAGTACGACACGAAATACCCTTTGTCAATACGCTTGGAGCAGGGTACTGATAGCAGAGACGTTAAAGTAGAAGCGCGCAATGGTAGTTCGCATTGAAAGCGCCGCCTTTGAGAGCAGCAGACGCTGTCCTTGTAATGACACCTGGAGTGCCACCTGGACGCATTGTGCTGAGAGCCAAGAAGATGAACCGTTTCGACGGTCGTTTCGGACGTATCCGTTTGACGTCGGCTCACTCACTCTGCTATTTACCTGCTCCGACCATCGACCATGGTCTCAGCTCGTCGCGAACTGCGCTGTCTGTTGGAGCTGGCGGTGCCTAGCGCCTTGTCCACCTACTGCTTCTTCGCTGTCTCCATCACAGAGCTCAGCGTCGTGGGCCACTTGGGTGTGGACGAGCTGGCGGCCGTGGCCTACGCGCAAATGTGCCTGGACCTATCCATCCTCGTCAGTATGCAGGGCTTCAACGCCGGCATGAACGCGCTGTGCTCCCAGGCCTTCGGCGCCAAGAACTACCACTTGCTGGGCGAGTACGCACTGCTCACGAGTCTGCTGCTCACCGTCGCCTGTGTGCCACTCGCCGTGCTGTGGTGGAATCTGGGAGACATCTTGCTGCTTGCTGGAGTCACCGACCGCGTGGCCGCACTTGCTGGTATCTACTGCCGATTGTCACTACTGTGGCTATGGCCGCGCAGTATGTTCCAGGTGCTCTCATGCTTCTACCAAGCGCAGCATATCGTGCAGCCCACCGCGGTCTTCAACGTGCTGGCCGTCGCGCTCAACGGCTTCCTGGTGGTTGGACTCACACACGGGCGGTTCGGCCTGCCAGAGCTTGGATTTGTCGGGTGTCCGCTTGGCACAGCGGTGGCGCTCTCTGTGAGACTGATTGTGTACGTCCTGTACATGAACCTCTATCGCAAGCTCCACCGCCGCTGTGCCTGGCGCTGCGACGGAAGTTTCCTGGACGCGGCCATCCTGCGCAACTTGTTGTCTGTGGGGTTACCGCTCGCAGGCGGCACGCTGTTTGAAAACGCGCAGCTCATTACCATGACGCTCTACGCGGCCACCATCGGCGAGGTGCAGCTTGGTACGCATAACGCCATGATGGAGCTCTTCTTTTTCGCCACGAGCCCCCTGTATGCCGTGGTGAGCGCTGCCGTCACGCGGATGGGCATGCATCTAGGCGCAGGCAAGCCGTCGGAGGCGCTGCTCGCCGCACAGGTCTGCGGCGCCTGCGTCGTGCTGGTCACGACCATCAACGGCGTGATCGTCGTGAGCGCGCGGCAGCAGCTCGGCCGACTCTTCTCGGATAGCCCGCAAGTGATCGACACCTTCAGCCAGATCTGCGCTCTCGCAGCACTCGCGTACTTCGTGCTCGCCTTCTTCTATTACTCCTTCGTACGTGTTCATTGCTGCTTGATGTGCTTCTCACGCGCCAACTAATTCTGCGCTGTACTCGTAGGCGGTGCTGAAGGCGCAAGCACGACCCCTGCCCATTATGGTGGGCTTCGCTGCGGGCGCTTGGCTCGTGGGCGTGCCCGTCGCGTACCTGCTAGGCGTGCACCCGGCGCACCAGAGCCTCCTGGGCGTGTGGCACGGCATGATCTGCGGCTACGCGGTGACCTCGGCCATCGCGTTCGCAGTGGCGTTCGGGCGCCCCAACTGGCAGCTCGAAGCGAACAAGGCCGTCGCGCGCTCGCATATCAAGGAGAAGGAGCTCGCCTTACCGCAGGAGTCCGACGTGCTGCTTGCGTAGATCCACAGACAGCATGAACGTTCAGTAACCTTAATAACCTGCATTGTATCGGAGACCTTACAACCCAATTGCCTTCAATACGAACCGCTCGTCGCCTTCACTTGCGCGGCCAGCCATCTAGCGTCAGCAGCGAGGCGGATTCCACTGAGGCGGCAGCTCCCACTCGAGTGCCCAGGCGTGGCGGTCCTCGCTTCACGGAGAAGGCCACGCCGAAGAAGCCTTCAACGGGCAATGTCTTATTCGAACGACCTCGCCCGAGGTGCTTCAAGCGGGACCCTGATGACTTAACCTCTGCGCGGCGGCGGTCGTGATCGCGTACTGCGACGCCCCTCGACGACACCACGGCGAGAATCCTGGCCAAAACCAAGGCGAGCACTCAGCGTGCATGACAAACGCATCGCGGTCGGAGACCGGGCGGTGCCTGAAATAAAAGCTGGAGGGGTTTGGAACTCAGCTTCACGCAGGGGGAAGCCATGCCACGGCGGTGATCGCCCGCTGCGTGAAGCCGCCCCGCGCAGTCGAGGGGGATGGCTGCCAGCGCGGGCCTTCGTCTGCTGCGAGTCCCGCGCAGCAGATCGCAGACCGCAACTGAGACCGCCGCGGGTAGCTTCGAAGTTGCGAGGTACTCGTGTCGAAGCGGCCATCTTCGGCGACGCTTCCGCGGCGGAAGGCTGCGATATATGCTCTGCATATTATGCAGAGGTGCACACCCGAATCATCTCGCTTGGCGCGGTGGCTTCAGGCTGGTCCGCGCCGATCTCCTCGAAGAGCGATCGGGTGGACGGCAGCGCAACCAGCGCTGCGTGGCGCAAACGCTTCCGCTCGGGGCGGGCTGTTGCTGCGCGTCGCTCGTTGCGGGCATTCGTCAACCGGACGCCCTGACGCGCGGGCGCTCGCTCGCCGATGAGGTCACCGTCAAGGTCCCTCGCGACATGAAAGGCCGGGTTGAAGGCGGCAGCGCGATTTCAACGTGCACTTGGGCTGAAGGGAGGTCCTCGCAGATCAGAGGGCGAGCTCGGCGAGTGCCACGATGAACCCGATACGGTGGACGCGGATCCCACCGTGGACACACCACCGCTTCGGTCCGCCCCGCCCCGAATTTGAAAAGTTTCGCGCCGCAAACACCAGACTCATCGCCGTATTTCATCGTCCTTCGTCCGTCACCTCAGCATCAGGCGCCGCAACCTGCCGCGGCCGCATGGACGGATGGAGGCAGCGGGGCCTCCTTCTCCGGTCATAACATCCGTTTCAGCGCGCAGAGGAGACCAGGACGACGGAAATCCCTATGCGCGAAGTGAGCATGGCCGTCCGCGCGCTGCTTTCTCGACGGTCCGCGGCGGCAGCTTTTCCGACGACACAACCGATTGCGTCGCGGCCCGCGGTTAACAAACGCCCTGTGCATTCAGCAGTCCACCGCGCTGAATCAGCTGCAGTAGCAGCTTTGTCAGCGCTAAGTGATCTGGCATCGCATATCAGCATGCTCGCTTCGCTTCATGGCGCTCGCGCCGAGCCTCGGTACATGTAGCGGCACCTGCAGCACTCCGCACGCCACGGCCCGGAATGACGATTGAGACCAAGCTCGAGATCCGGGCGGGCGTGATCCCCGCGATCCGAGATCGTCGTGATGGGCTTGCAGCGCCGCTGTCTCAGCGCAACACTGGTCCAGCTAAGCCTTGCGCTGACGGTGGCGGCAAGGTTTGCAAGCCGCTGTCGCTTGCTCGTGTTAGCAACTAAAAAGTCAAGCGAGACCGCAAGTGTGCAATGTCAGCTCGCCGCGCCGCCCCGCATCCTGGGGTGGTTTGCCACAAACGCGCGTGCTACTCGTGCACATTGAGCTGTACAGGCTTTTGGTGCGGCGCAATTAGCGTCGTCGTCGAGCCGCCCTCGCCTTGTGCTCCGCTGTCATCGCCGTAAAGAAGACTCAGCGACAGCGTTTAACGGTCCGAAAGTGCAGTGACGGGGAAGCAGTTCGTGTCCGCTGCAGCGACCGACGCCTTGCACGGTGTAGCGGCGGCGGCACTGCCAGCCAGCCAGCGAGGAGGGAGCAAGTTAGGATACGCGTCGCGGCGGCAGCGCGCCGGCGATTTGCACCGGCGCGTTTGGCCAAATGTGCCAAGCCCCAGTAAACTGTGCCAGCGCGATTAGCTCGGCACGTTGCACCCGTACATGTTCGAGTCCGGCGTAACGGCGCGAGTTTCGGATTCAACTCCCGCGGGCAAAATTCGAAGGCGAGCGGAGCCCTGTCAAACGCGCATGCATGGACAGCGTGGCTGCTGTTGGCCTCTGGTGCTGCTGCTGTCGTTGTTGTTGCCCCCGCTGCGCCGGAGTGCTCGGAACTCGGCCCAGCTCTGACCGCGCGGACCGCCGCCTTTCGCGGGGCAACTCGGTGGTCATAATCGTCGGCGGGCTAGGTCGCGCGCTGGTGGGTGGAAGGTCCAGAGACGCTGGCCGGATCCGCCGGCCTTTTCTTTTCGAACGCCCCCGCTCCCGCTGGCGCTGCTCACTCTTCCGCTCATTCGCTCATTTGCCGTGGCGACGACACCCGAGTGTCCTGGAACCCACCCACCCCACCGAACAGACAACAGACATGGATATCACCGTACGCGTCGAGGTGCAATACGTCGCGCCCGAGCACGCGCTCATCCGCGACGTGCTGCAGATGTTCCGCACGCCCGCGTGGGTGCGCTTCATGGTGCGCTACATCTCGCCGCACCTCAAGAACGCCGCACCCGCCGACAAGTCCGTCATGGACAGCCTCCCGGCCTGGACCGTCGAGGGCGTCAACAAGCGCCCCGCGTCCGCCGGTGCCAAGCGCAGCAGCTGCGGCGCCAAGCGCTCCATTGCCAGTGTCCCTTCGTCCTCCTGCGACGACGACTGCGTCATCTGCCTCAGCGAGCTGCAGAGCGGCGACGCCGAGTTCGTGGCGCTGCCCTGCGGCCACCAGTTCCACCTGCCGTGCATCCGCTCGTGGCTCAAGCTTCGCAGCACGTGTCCGAGCTGCCGCTTCCAATTCCGCAAGGCCTTCTCCGGCAGCTACGCCGTGCGGACGCTCAACTCGGCGCTGCTGCTCAAGCAGGAGCACCGGCCGCTGCCCAAGGAGCAGATCCTTAACACGTGCGTGGGGCGCGAGACCGTGCGCGCCGTCGTCAACGTCACGCTCAGCCAGATCGCCGCGCACGCCAAGCAGAGCCAGTATCCGTGCGTACTTAACGCGCTCATGATGCACTCGAACGGCGACCGCTTCACGGAAACAGCGACGGCAGCCGCCGCGCTGGCCAAGAGCAACAGCAGCGGCGGCGACAAGGAGACTGACGATGGCAGCAACAGCAACAACGAGCCGCGCGCCAAGCGAATGCGCGTGGCTTAGATGCCACGGACAGATACCTACAGACAGCAGCATGTAACTAACAGACTAGGAACCAATGTAAACTATCAAACATGAAGCGTGCGCGGCCGATAGAGGCGCGTCAAACAAACTACATGCAGCCCACTAGCTTTCCTTCGTTCTTAGGCAGTTGGAGCTCATGACCAAGTTGACGCTCCATGCGACGTGTGCAGACTTGAAGTTTGTATCGCGTCGGGATTTCGAATCACGACGATATATTGTGTCGTATTTCGGAATATGGATTTTTCGTTTACTTCAGCTGGGTTCACTATGCCCATACTGAGCACAGGTGCAGCGTCGTCGCATCGAGCCTTGATATGATGCGGCTCGGAGCTCATGGATTACG
>KV742993.1:19387-29428 GCA_000468175.2 Phytophthora cryptogea
ATGGATTACGCGTGTGGCGCCCCAGCCGCGCGTAGCCTCGACCTAGCCGGGCTCCGCAGTCCCTCTCGACCAGCGGCAGCAACTGCAAGTGCTCGGGATCGTCGTCGAGCGATTTGCCACCTGCATGCGACTTGGCTTCACTATGGCGCGCCGAAAGGTGGCACCACCTGCGTTTGAAGCCTTTTGCCGCCGAAATTCGAATTCGAATGTTGGCGGCGGCGGCGCGCTCGACTTCCGCTGCGTTCGCCTACGGACGCCCATTTTGGTCGGCGATGCGACAGCGCGCGGCTCGCCCTCGCTTGGATCCGTCTCGGGGCTTCGTGGCAAACTCCCTCGGATGTGTCGGAAGTGCTCTTCGTGTTCCCTCTGGGCCTGATTTCCAGACACCAGGGACACGCTGCCGGCTGGCCCGTGTCGACCGACTCGCCGCTTGGCGTGTTGAGCGCTGGTGACTGCGGGCGCGCATGGACAAGGAGGCCGCCGCTCGCTGCCCGCCCGGCTTGGCTTTATCCGCGCGGTCATTCCCACCCCGCCGTCCGTCGGTCTCCGTTGACGAGCCTTCTTGTCCGGCAAGCATGGAGAGCGCCGACCGCTCGTCGCCAATCGATCAGTCCGTGGCCGGTACCACCGCATCCTCTCTCGGGCCGTGATCATCGTTGTGGCCGCCAGCCCGCCGGCGACAGGTCCGGCCAGACCGTGGTGGCGCCGGACCCCCCATTTGCACGCGTCGTGCATGGCCGGCTTATCCTCTCGTCTTGTGGCCATCGAGCCTCGCCCTGCGCAGCGCCGCCAGCTGTGCCAGGACTTGAGGAGCGCCGCCCCGTCTCGGTGAAGCGCAGTCATCGCCGCGCCCGGTTCTGCCGGCGCGTTTCGTCAATACGCGCTGAACACGCCGCAAATCCGCCGGAGCTCAAGCTTTGCTCGGTGTGCGAACGAGCACCGCGAGGATCGGAGCCAAGTGCTCCGCGCCGGATGGTCTTCCGGCGCCGCTGGAGGGGTCAGGCCGCCAAGTACAGCACCACGAGGATCAGGCCGCCGAGTGCAGCACCAGCAGCGCGCGCGGCAGCAGACGCTCCAGCTCCAGCTCAATCTCGCCCACCGTCGATCCACGCGCGCCTCCACCCGACGCCGCAGTGGCTACCAGCAGCTCCAGCGCTTCCAGCAATGGACGCGCAGTCGTCGAGTCTGCGCTCGAGGCGTCAAGTTGAAGTTTTGGCAGTTTGGATCGCGTGGTACATGGCTCCGTTGTGGTACATGTTGAAGCCCGCTTCAGCGCCGCCACACCACAGCGGTGCACCGACGGACTGCTCTGCAGCAGCAAGTGCGCTATAGCAAGCCCCATCATGTGCGCGTTAGTGTCGGTGGCCTCCAGGCTCGACATGTACGATGTCCGTTTCCACACACTGGAGTGGAAGGCCGAACTGCACGCCACCGGCAGCAGTCGCGTCCACGTTGCGCGTCGGTCCGGGTCTTGCTGCAGCTCGCGCAGAATCCGAGGAGCGACGCGCGCCTCCCACGCGTTGCTCGTGGCATTCGGACTGTGGATGTGCACGAGCTGCAGCAGGAAGGCCGCGGTCCCGATCTGAATGAGCTGCGTCGCGATATCATCCAGAGCTCGGACTTGCGCAGTGGCCAACACGACGTCCGCGCCTGTGTTGTTGCTCAACGCCATATCCACGAACGCTAGCACTGCGTGCTCCGCTTCGATCGAGGAGCGCAGCTTTAAAATCTGCGCCACAAGCAGATTCGCTATAGTTGAGCAGACAGACGCCACGCCCGCGGAGCCGATCAAGCCAACGAGTTGTTGCAACGCACCGCGATCTGTGTAGTCGCGCGGGTCCAACACGCCTGAAATCCCAGGAGCTACAACAAAACAGTTCTTGCGAACGGAGGCCAAGACGGAAGGTGGTTGGGTCGATGATTGAGATGTGGAGGGCCCAGGGTGGCACCTTCTTGTCACGAGACACACAAACATCCACGCCAACCGATCGACAAGAGACCATTGCTGCAGTTCCTTGTCGGCAACACGCGGTGGATCACTTGTCCACTCCAATAGTTTTTTATCTTGGGGCAAGATGGACGCCAACGAGCTGCATTCTGTCGAGAAAATATTGGAGAGTGTGACTTGGAGAGCCTCGCCCAGCGACAACTCGTTCAGCGTATCGCCCGTTGATGCATAACTATCGCCTCCAAACAATCTCTGCGTCGCCCGAAGAAAGCACTGAATCTCTTGGTTGGCGTCTTCTACAGAGCATCGCAAAGTAGCATTCTCAGCTTTTGCTTTGGAGAAAACTACGAGTCCTCTCACAAATCGCACGAAACAGGCTTGAACGCAATTGATGACAGCGCTTTTAACGCTGCTGCTTCGATGCTTCTCGATGTGGTTTAATAGTGCACGAACAAGTTCCACGTAGTGCTCTTCGCCACCAATTCGCTCTCGTATCCAACCGGTAGAAGCGGAAAAGATGTTGTTGTTCCGACTTAGGACAGTGGACGTCGGTGACGCTAAGCGAATTTCGGCGTTGCTTGGTCGCTGCACTTGACTCGATTGCACACGCGAAAAGCTCGACAATCGTCGGTTGCTTGCTGTGATCTTGCTGTCTACTTGGTCGGGTTTCTCTTCCTGTGACACAGAAATCTCGTCGCGCTGCAGAATAATGTCCCGCTTTACGACTGCCTCAAGTCCAAGCTCGAAATGATCCACTAAACTCGCTCTCATTTGGTCCATGCAACTCTGCATTCGCTCAGCTTGTTGAGCTGCTTCTTCAGTATCTACGAGCTCGTCAAGGATGTAGTTCCCAGCAGCCAAACCCGACACAATTTCAAGTAGTCCGACTGAACACGATGGTGCTTTGACAATGATCTTACTGAACCACTGCTCGAAAGCGACGTCGCGAAACCACCAGCACTTCGAAAAGTTTGCCGCGTGCTCAATCAGCTGAGTACTTGCGCAGATATACTGCGTGTGCCGCACTGCACATTCCATCCGCACTCGAAGTACATCCAACAACRGGAGCTGCGYTCTTGTCGCCAAATGAGCGTTCGCTTGACGCCATTCTCGAACCCAAGTGACCCGCGGTGATGATGAAATGCTCACACGGTAGCGCTCCCGATCCAAGAATCCTTCAAGTAGCGGCAGTAGTTCTGACCTCGACGACTCCGACTCATTTGCTGTGAAAAGTTCATGAATCGTGTGCGCTATTCCATCGGCATCTCCGTTGACAAGGAATGCTTGATAGTACTCAGCAAGAAGAGGTGAATGCTGTTCAATAAGCTCACGAAGACGATGAGAATTCGTCAGCAAGTCCGCCACCTCCCTTTCAATGTTGCTGAAATTAGGGAGTACTCGTTGTAAATGCTTTGCCTTAATGTGGCTGGGAAGAAGTGGTGCCTTGCAACCAGAGCAAACTCCGTGACACAAGGCCCATTCAACTTCATCTCGTGCGGTGGCTAGTGCTCCCAAGAGCAGTGGAAACGATGGTGCCACAAGCCCAGGGTTATGCTGCATTAGCTGTACGCAATTCTGTAGCAGCCAMGTTGCAATCTCACGGCGTTGTCGATGGTTCACTCCACTATTTCGTAACGCGWACTTGCTGAGGGCACTCATTGTCTTTTTCAACGTCACAGACGACCGACTGCTTCCGAAGGAGGGTATCGATGATGAACATGCAGTTCCCATGACTAGAGCAGCAGCAGAGAGCGAGGATGTAACTTGTTGATAAAGCAAGTCGTGGAGGTTGACAACGTGGTTGCGATGCAGAGTTAGCACGAGCCGGTCTCGTGCTATAGCGTACATGAAATCCCACAACTGCAAACATGTTGGCGAATTCGTAGAAGTTGGGGATGATGGCGAGGATGGCAAAGAGCCATGCGAGGACGAAGCATTTCGGCCAGCTGACTGGAGTTGGTGAGGTACGCAGAGCACAACACAAATTACCCAGTCCTCAATTTCCGCAGCGTTGAGCAGACCCGGAAGACACGGATGAGACGCGTAAGCACCACTAACGAGCATCTCGAGATCGAACACGCCTTGGAGTCGAAGCTTAGGAAGATCACGGCAGTTTTCGTATCGTTCAAAGCACGAGAGCGCAAGTGCAGCGAGTGATGCTCCTTTGTCGGCAATTTGCAGCTGGAAGTCATGCTGGATAGCTAGCAGCGGAGCAGAACCAAAGTGAAGCACAAACTCCCGTACACGATGATCGGTGTGCTCGAGTGGCGAGTATACAACAGGAGGTGCACCAGTACCAGTCATGGAGTCTCCAAGAGTCTGTAAATGATGAAGGAAGGTGTAGAGCGACAGCAGTCCTGGAATGATACTGAATGAGGTCCACAGCAGATTCACTTTGACATACTTGGCAACAGTAGCGAGTACGAGACGCGTGAGTTGCGGGTGACTGTCAAAAGTCAGTAGTTCGGTCTCACTAGTGTTGTTGTCGGCGAAAAATCTGGTGAGTGACTCCCACGCAGCTTGTTGCCATTGATGTAGACGCTTCATGAGCTGGTAGGTACTACTCGACGCAGCGTACAAGGCACTACGTTCACAGTCTTCGGTCGGTAGATTCGCGTTCATTTTCTCGAAAGCCATGGCCTGCATCGTCACGAATTGGCGGGCAAAGAATTTGACGATGATGTCCATGTCGATACTTTCCAGAGTTTGTCGGAGTTCTGCACAGCTTCGGTTCTTTCCAATAGAGTGAGAAGACGACGAGTGTCCTGGACTCGTCGATTGTTTGAGATCTTCTTTCGAGGCCACTTGTTGGTCTGTAGATGCCACCTCGACAGAAATCGTCGAGTTGGTCTTCCGGGAGATTTTTAAAGTTTTCATGAGATAACTCAAACGAGCCGTGAGCTCGTCCGCTTCATCGATCAGACACGGAAGTTCATCTAGTAGAGATGACACCATGTTGCTTCGGGGGACACCTTAAGGTTTGGGACGGTCGCCAACTGAAGACGCAGTATTCTACTAAGTACACAACTTTCAAGTATTTTTATCGAGCTGTGGAGCTCATGATGGCATTTTGAGTGTTGATACGATGGCAAACCAGCGAGAAAGTGAGAGATGCAGTGGTAATGAACGAGAAAGCGTGAATTTGCAGGGTTTGGAACTCGCAGTGGTCCCGTCGAGTCTCTTTTCAATGGAAAATGTTCGACATGTGAATTTGTCTTCAAATGAATTGACGCGATTCCCTGGAGCACGCATCGGACAGGAACTTCCTTTTCTTCAAGTGCTGGTACTGAACAATAACTTGCTGCACGTTCTTGAAGACGTGTTGGCTCTGGCTGCAGCACCTCGACTTTGCGAGCTGGATATACGGGACAACCCGCTTCGGTTGAGCCACAATCGCTTGTACTTGCTTGAGAGCGTTCTTTTCCGCGAAGCAATTGTTGATGAAGATGTTCTACGTGAACTCCATCGAGACGAAGCCCTCAAGCAATATGCAAGTTCAACACAGACGCCGAAAACTATTCTCTACCGTACGCGCCTTCCTCGTCGGCGAGGGTTCCCAATGCTTCAAATGCTGAATGAGGAATGGATCACCGACTTAGAGGCGCGACAAGTGGAAGCTGAAGCTGGTAAAGCTGTCGAGTACTTCAGATCAACTGGTCGTAGTAGCAAGAAAAGCAAAACTGGTACTCGACGCAAAGCTTCAGCTGAGCGAAGATTTGACGGAAGTCGAATGACAATCAAGCAACTGGTACGTTGTTTTGTGATTGATTGTGCTTCGAGCAGTGTTCCTCATCTTTATTAATTCATGTGCAACTAGCTCCGGAACGATGCTCGGATCACTGCCATTCCGCCGTCTCAAGTGCTAAAGCACTACCAAATTGACATCGAGAGTTGTGAAGAAGTGTCGGACAGTTTAGACCAAGGTGATATGAGCGCGAAACATGAGGAAGATGACATCAATGAAGAAGATAACGAACACGAGCTTCTCCAGCGATTGTTCCGTCCATCGACCTCACTATCACTTTCATCCGATACACCTGAGCAAGAGCAGGAAGGAGATATCGATACAAACTCGATCACCCGAAGTAGCGAGACGGAGCCATGGAATTATCCGATCAGCACTTTCGACGACCTGCCAAGCGATGAACGCCAATATGTCCGATACAAGAGCAAGCACGTGGGCGGAACGTTGGAGCGTGACGATCACTTCTTCGAGTCGACAACATTTCTGGATTGTGTAGCGCAATGCGAACGCTCTCGTCGCTTAACAATTCGTGCGGTAGATGTCCTGACGCATGCTCACGCGGCGAATGAGTTGTCGAGTGACTTGCATTCATCTCGGCAAAACTCAAGCGTTCAGTTGTCACCTAGACTGCCGATGTCAGAGGCTGCTGCTACGCTAAGAGAAAATCTCTCAGCTAACCATTCAAAGCGCCAAGCTCGTGAGAGCTTTGAGGTACGACCGCTGTTTCCCTTGTGACGAACTTGTTCATGTACTAAGCATGATGCGTTTCAACAGCGCGTGACAGATTTTCAGCAGAAACAAGTGACTGTAGGCGATTGCCAAATACAAGCAGGTTCGTGCCACCCCAACTTGTATGAAAAGCTTGAAACTTTAGCTGATGTGTCTTGCTTCTAGCTGTCGGGGATTATCTTTTGGGAGAGCACATCGCTTTGAGGCAGAAGACAAACCAATTACTAAGTGGCCAAGCTGCAAGCGAGATTCGTTGGCGCGACAACGCCCACGGCATCGAAGCAAGCTTGGAGGAATCGCTCAGCAAAGTGAAGCTACGCAACGCAGTCGACCTCGCAAATACACTTGGTGGCGGCAAAGAGCAAAAGCGCCTGATTCAGGCGTTGATTGATGCAGACGCAAAGGTGATTGAGGAAGAGCGAGTTACGGAGGAGCACAAAACTCACCGCCAACGACTTCGACGCATCAATGCTCGTCAAGTGGTGCATCCTCAGACAAGGTGCGAAGTGGATCTCGCCAAAAAGCTTGCACGATTGCACGCGGTACGATTCATTTAACTTTTCACTGAGCAATGCGGCTGTGCATAACTAGTTTTCATGACACGCAGGAATCTCCGTGGCAAGAACGCAACTGGAAGGCGAAAATGACGCTCCTTGAAAAGAAAACCGAGCAGATTGACCTCACAGTGCCGACTGCAGCGCACTCTTCGGCTTCTAGCCGCGTAACCACGACACCTTACAGTCGAACCAAAGCGCATTTGAAGTCAAGTGCAGTTGTAGCTACAACTATTTCTCCTGAGAGTGCCAAGTCGTCAAAGGATATGTCTTCGCCACACGTGCCAACGAAGTTTCGTTTCATCGAGACTGTCGAGAAAGCAGCGCAGGATCCGCTGGTTCAAGTCAATTCCCACGACCTTCTTGTTCGCTGCTCTGAGGTTCGCCAACATAAAGACAAACATGTGAAGGCACTGGCAATGCACCGTGACCGGTTCCTAGACGACGAAGCCGAATGGAACCAAATGCGCCTAGACCCCATCAATATTGTTCGCCGCCATTTACGTCGCAAACTCTACCAAGACGTACAGCAGATTCAAATCGGCACAATGGATTACTTCTACTCGCCCATTTTCAAGTAACCCAAGCATTTTCACAACAGCAATATGCTCATAATTAGCAGATTCCGCACAAGTTTGGAGCTCTTCTCCCAAAACATTTCTATCGTACTATTGCGTGCTCCCTGGCGAGATCTGTAGTTGAGTGTCTGGTCAAACGAACCTGACTGGAAAAGTACAGCGGATTGCCTCCCACCATCGTCACGCACTGCTAACTTGGTTTCCATCTTCCATTGAAGAATACCTCGCGAGATTGGTATCGCTTTTCGGGCGAGGGTTTCCGCCGAAAATCGGTTTGAGGTACTTCTCGTCGATGTCGACCCATCTGCTGTGCACACTTTGGGAGCCTGGCGGAGAGGTGGAAATGTTCAGCAAAGGTTGGCTCTCATCGGCTTCACCCGTGTAAGCATTTTCACTGTTGGGGACTTCCTGTTCGGGCTGAGGGTCTCCAGTGAGCCGTAGCACGCGCAGCAGCGGTCCGGTGGCCATACCAAAGAAGACCGTCGTGAAAAGTACCAGAAACAGAGTAGAACTCTTCAGAATGGCTGCATGCATCGGGTTCCCCGTTGAAACATTAAGCACCAGCGCGAAAGCGATAGCACCACGCAGACCCGAGAACCAAATCACAATCATGTACTTGAACGGGATCTTCTGTCGCTCCGAGCGCCCGAAATTGGCCAGCGTGCACAGCGGGAACGTGTTGATCGCACGCGCCAACAAACACGCTCCAAAATTGGCGAAAATGAATCCCCAGTCCCACACGAACGAGTCTCGATACGCGACCACGCTCAGTCCGAGATACAGATAGATAAAGTTCTCAGCCAAGAAGGCCATTGTCGACAGCAGCTGCTTGAATGCAAACGCGCTGGCCTTGGAGATGTTGTACATGTGGTAGTGTCGGATGAACACTCCACTGAAAAACACAGCCAAAAGTCCACTCAGCTCAAATAAATCTGCCGCCAGGTAGCTCGCATAACAGCTAAGCAGGATAATGGAGATCTCGTACGTAGGATGTTGCCGCAGCGCTGGGTCCGAGTGACGCAGGAAGTAGGCAGACGAGTAGCAAATGGCGCCTGCTAGCGCCACCGACCCGATCCCAATACTCACCAGTCGGAACACCATGAACACGGCAACTTGCACGTTCACGTCCGTGTTGCCACTTTCCACAAATTTCTGGAACAGCGTGAAAATCACAATTGCAACGGCGTCGTTGAGCACGCTTTCTCCAAACACCAAATTGAACAGCAGCGACGGCGCGCGGCACTTTTTGAACACCAGCAGCGTGGCCACGGGGTCGATGGCCGAGATGAGGGATCCGTACAAAAAGGCCTCGGCGGACGTCAATTGGGTAATGAGACCCATATTGCCGAGCCAAATAAGAATGCCGCCGGTCGCAAAAGTGGCCAATAAGGTGCCGCCAATGGCGAGCAGTAGAATGGCGAAAAAGTTGCTGAAAAAGCCCTTGCGCTGCGTGTTGAAGCCCGCCTCCAGGATGATGGGGGGTAGCAGTCCCAGGAACAGAATCTGCGGGTCCAAGCCCGCGCCCTGCACGCGCTTCTCCGACACCAGTGCGAGCAGCGCGCCGCTCTGCAGAATATGGGCACAAATAAGATCAGGATTACGTAAAAATGGCTTTTAATTTCAGACAACCCGTACCAAAAGCCCGCAGCAAATGGCCCAGGACGACGTGGACAGCAGCGGCGCCTCGCGCATGCGGTCGATGCGGTACGCCACGTTCACCAGCAGCAACTGGATCACGGCGCACACGAGCAGCTCGGCACCGGCCCAGCGCTGCTGCTCTTGCTGCTGCTCGGCCGCCAGCTCCATCGCGAACGTTAACTGAGCTCCTGACTGGGAATCTGGGGAATGAAATTGGTCTCTGCCACGCACGACGCGGATTGCGCAAACGTCCGATCTTTTCATGTCACAAAGCACCAAATATAGTCCAGTTTGAGTCCATTTGTGTACATGTACTTGCAACAATGGTGCTGCGGATCCCGGTCATCTCCTCCATCGAGGGCCTCGGGGCTGCCGTGCGGCAGCGTCTACAGCGATTGGTGTCAAAGCAGCAGGTAGAAGTCGTGGAGGTGCCCATTCCGTCGCCCCATTCCTGGATTTTGGACCCAATTCAGCGCCAGACGCTGCAAGAAGCTCAATTCCTGCTCGCGGACGCCAATGTGGGCGCCCAGTTGCTCTTGTCCCGTGACTCTTTTGGACAAATTCAAGTGCCCAAGTTGCTGCAGCGCGTGGAATGGGTCCAATCCACATACGCCGGCGTGGAACCTTTTTTCCAGCACGTACAAGGAGTTCCCCCAACTTTTACCCTCACCCGGGCCGGTGGCATCATGCCCAACGCCATGGCGCAGTACGTTTTCGGCTGGATCATCGCTCTAGAGCGCAGGTTTTTGGAGGTGCAACAGCTGCAAGCGCAGAAAGTTTACGCTCAATCGCAGCTGAGATATCGGTCCTTCCGTCCGCTGACTGTGAGCGTCCTCGGACTGGGCGAAA
>KV742994.1:0-19671 GCA_000468175.2 Phytophthora cryptogea
GGCGCTCGCTCCGTCGTGCGAGCTCCGCGTGAAACTTGGTCTGGATCAACCGCAGTAGGCCCTCAATCTCCAAGTGGTGACGCTCACGTTCAATAGCTTGGCGCCGCCCGTATTGCTCGATAACCAATCTCTTGTACTCTTGCAAACCATCCACGTACTGCTGCTTTAGAGCGTCCACCTCGTGCTCATACATTTCTCGCAGCGTGTCCAGTTCCGAACGAGGAACCATGCTCTCGTCGGAAGCAGCGGCCGCAACATCGACAGGGCTTGGTTGAATGACGCTTAGTGGCGAGCGATCTGGGTCTTCGTACTGCGCGATACTTTCTTCAAGCGCAGACTCACTCTCAACTGGTGCGAGGATAGGGAACACGGTGGCCACCACTTGCTGCATCGCGCGGTTCAGTTCTCGTTCATCTCTTTCCACCTCATCCACTTCTTCGTCACTGCCACTGTCATCTGCTTCGCTTTCACTGCTTGACAAGTCGTGACCATCGTTTCCCGCGAATATCGTTGCAGCAGCAACAGGCTTTGAAGTCACCTTAAGCACGAAACCACCGCGTTGACGCTTGCGAGAGCTCGATCGTGGAGTATTTTCACGTAATCTCATTGCAAACGTCGACGCAGGGGCACCCGGGTCTTGCTTGCCATCCTCTTTTGGGGAGACTTTGGATTTACGAAGTTCCCCAAATCGAGTTTGCAACTCACGCATACGCCTTAACAGCTCAGCATTCTCAGACTCTAACCCCCGCTTGGAGCTTTCAGCGGCTAGTAACGCGCCTTCAAATTCGCGAAGTTTGTCCTCCATCTCCTGCATGTCCTTATTGCTGCCATCAGAACTTGCCTTCGTCTTCCGCTTCTCCTCGAGAGCCGTCGCTTTCGCTTTCCTAACCTCGGCTTGGGCCTCGGCAAGCGCAGCAGCCTGTGCTGCGGCTTCAGCTCGACTGCGTGCAGCTTCGTTCTCCTTAAAGTGCTCCATTTCTTGTAGTTTAGTTTGAAGCACAAAAGTGTGTTTTACAATCTCTTCGCTCTGCGCCCGCACTTTGGCCTCAAGTTCTTGCACTCTTGCCTCTGCTGCTGCCGCTGCTTTGGCACTCGCTTGGAATTTCTCCCTCCACGATGTTGTCAACGCGTTAGCAGTTTCTGCAGCTTTCTCGTTACCCTCGTGTAAAAGTCGTAGCTCTTCCGCCTGCGCGCGTAGTGTTCGCTGGGCCTTCGAAAGCTCCAAAATTTGCTGTTCCGATGCCACAGAAGATTCTCGTTGCACACGCAATGCCTCCTGTAGCTGCGCTGCTATTGTAGCGTTTTCCCGGTGCAGAGCATCGATAGTACTTTTCAGCTGCCGCTCTCGAATTACGTGCGATGAAATTTTACCATCGTCTTCACTGTCCTCGTCATCATCTTCCAACGGCATTCCACTCAATGCCACGGAGTGCAAAGACTGCTGAATATGAGAGAGCCGCTGATGCCGCCGAGCAGCCTGTTCCGCAGCTTCTGTAAACACGTCCCCCATTTTCTGAGCTCCAGTTCCAATTGCCGCGCTCACCTCCGGATCGTCCCCAAATTCAGCAATGATAGTGCGTTCTGTGTGTGTACTCGTGCGAGCCAATGCACGATGCGTTGCCAACAAAACGTCCCCCACGCGCCACCTCGCAGGGGTTTTTGCCGGCTTATCGCCAAAGGCATCGTCTTCTTCCTCATTGAGTTCCTCCTTCTCCGCCGCCGCTATTGCATCGTTGTAGCGGCGCAACAACTCGTCGACTCTCGCTTGGATTTCCGCAATCTTCGGGTTAGGAACCCCAGTCTCAGTTGGCGCCACCGCTGCAGCCAACATTCCGGCGCTCGGGTACATTACACCTGAAGCATCAGGAATACTTCGGTGGTGACCAGGTGGACCAATGTTTGTCGGAGGAACACTCGCTGGTAGGCGTACAGCAACTTGTCTTCTTGGTGATGGCTGGTATCGACTTGGACCTTGGCCTGGCGGGGGTGGGCCTGCACTGTTGCGGCTCGCCATGCTAGACAAGGACACAGCAGATAAAATCAAACAAGCACTCAAAACAAGGAACACATCAGCGTCAGACTCGAGTATTTATAGTCAGGTAAAACAGCGCACATGGACATCAGGAGATATGCACAAGTCACATGGTCATTGCCGAGCAGAAATTGGGATGGGTGGTCTGTGGTCTTGGGGTCCTCTGTGAACTTGCTCCGCTGGACTAGTCATGGTGGGTTGGCGCCAAACTGGTCGTATCGAAGGATGGAGGTTCATATATGGAGAACCACCGATAGCAGTGCTCGACAAGGCTGCTACCGCCGGCCACGGCTTTAAGAGTTGTCGTTGATGCTAATTAGCTTCTTCTCGACGTCCTCAAAGCGCTCTGATCCGGATCGGTCACGGTGGAAGTAGCCTTGAATGCGCTGCTTCTCCGTCTCACTGAGAGACTCGAGGCAGAACTTGAGGTGTGCCGGGGTCAGGTCTTTCCGTGTGATCACGCCACGGACTTCATTGCGGCGGTTGAGTACAACGAGGTGGCGCAACCCCAGCGACCGGAACAAACGGAACGCACGCGGCACTGGGGTCTGCTCTTGTACTGTGTGCGGAGTTGTGTTCATGTATGGCGTCAGGTCCATCCACAAGTCTCGTTCTTCATCATCCAGCTGAATGTCGTTAATAGACGGATACCGCGGATAGCTGCCCTCCATATCTCGATACGAAAGTGCGTATTGGTCGTTATACAACAACGTCGTGTCACTGGCGGGGGTTCGCACAAACGGCTCTGGTTTCTCGATGAAGAAATCCTTGCGTTGCAGCAACACCGCTAAGTGATGACGGTAGATAATGCCAGCGAAACGAGGAGATTTACGTTTCATGCTTAAGTTGGGCCGCTGGCCACCACCGGCGGCATCCTGGCTGCGGGGAATGACAACTGGGAATCCGCCGTGGTTGCAGTTCTTGAGCACGTCGTAGATCTCGCCAACTTTTGCGATCTGTGGTACGCATCTCGGAGGCGAGCTCATGATGTTGAGCGCACGCAGGAAGCGGGCGTAGTATGGAGGATCAAACTCGAGGAATGGCAGGTGGTTCAAGTGAATGTGAATGTCGTACAAACCCTCGTTGAAGCTGTTGCCAACCCAGCGAGCTGCCATAAGCGCCACCATGATCGGAAGACCCCATTCGATCACACCAGTACACTCCAAAATAATCACTGTCAGGGAGATAGTCATTCGCGCCATACCACCAAGCATGCAGGCCGAGCCAATTAGCGCAAACATGCCATCTTGAGCACCCACAGGGAAACCGAAGTAGTGTACCAACATAACGCAAATGCGGCCGTAAGCTGCACCAGCAAGCAAGCTCGGCACGAACAGGCCAGAAGGCACAGCAATGCCATACGTCCAGCACGCGAAAATGTAGAACACAACGAAGAACATACACAGCGAGAAGGGTGTGAAGCTGCCGTCGCCCGTGAAGTGAAGCAACTGTTTCATGCTCGTAGCGTAGTTCACAGTGAACAGTGACGCCAAATCATTGTACTGGCCTTCCGGGCAGTAGAATCGCGAGAGAGAGTCGCTGTAGTCACCGGCGAGATCACGGCAGGTACCGAAGTGGTAGGACAGCCAAAATGAAGCCGTTGCCATGCTGAACGCGATGAGCAATGCCTCTCCAAAACGAAGAAGACGGTGGGTCACGTAGCGCTTGCGGAACTTGGTCAACACCGTGTTGGCACCGTTGAATGCCGCGCCAAAGAGACCGCCCACCATACCCATCAGAATAAACACTGGCACATCAAGCACTTCGTACGCCTTGCTGCCAGTAAACTGTCCAAACGTGAAGGTGCCGGTTTGTGTACCCAAAGTTCCACCAATAAATACATGTCCAACGTCCGGTGTCGGGCCATTAGACTCGCTAGCCTCCATGAACGACATGAAATAGTTGAGCACGAAGGCAGACACCATAGCGCAGAAGAAGGTACGCCACGTGAGGTTCTGGTGCCAGAACGAAGCACCTTCTTCCAATGCGAACAAAACGCCACCGATGGGAGCACCGAAGGCAGCTGCAACTCCAGCAGCAGCGCCGCACGAGATAAAGTCGCGCTTTTCCTTGTCATTGCGGAATCCCTTAAACTTGGTCCAGCTCGTGTCCAGTCCAAAGCTCGAAGATTTGCCCTGCGACAGACCCGCGCCAATGACGGAGCCACTGTGAATCATCGGGCCTTCCTTACCGACAGGAAGACCTCCGGACACGCTGAAGAGAATACCAAATGCCTTGCAGAATAGCGTTTTCAGACGCACCACCCGATGAATCTTGATACCGTTCAATGTCGCCTTGATCTCGGAGATACCAGAACCTCCAGCCACCGGACAAAGGATAGCGACACAGTAGCTTGCTACAGCCACGAAGCCCACACTCACAAGAGCGTAGACCAAGTATCCGATGCCGAAGGAGCGGGATCCGTCCATTTCACCCGCCACAAGCGACTCCATGGTGGCCGTTCGATACGTGGACAAGAGCGACGTCCAGAACTCGATGAAGCAGGCGACGAGCGCCGTTCCCAGCCCCACACCAAACGTCATGACCCACCGAGCGATGTTGAGCGAGCGGATGCTGCTCTCCGACTGCTCCTGGTCGTGCTGCATGTTGACTCTGCTCTCGAAGAAGTCATAGTTGTACGATTCTCGGTGCTGGGCCTTGGCGCGCTTCTCCTTGTCTTTCTCCTTCTGCTCCTGTTTGCGCGAGGCGGCCGAGAACGGGTTGCGTCCTTTGCCCTTGAGCCAGTCCAGCAGCGTCGTGCCATTGCGCTGTCTCAGCGCTTCCTCAATCTCGAAGCGCGAGAACCGCGCGCCCGAGTACAAGTCACTTGGGAACGAGTGTGTGCGCTGCACGCCGTACGTCTGGTACGGGTCGGTGGCGCCGAACTGCGAGATCTGCGGCGTGGCGCTGCGGCTGTTGGGTCTCCAGCTGGGGGTGCGCGCGCCGTCCAGCACGAAGCGCGGCATGGGCGAGCGAAGGATGGAAGAGGGCGAGCGCAGCGCTGACGCCGTGCGGGCCAGCGCCGGGAAGCGGCGCGTCGCGTCCTCGACAGCCACGACGTCCAGGCCGGAGGACAACGTGTCGCTCTCATCGTCGGAGACGCCCGAGATGGACACGCGCACGGCGGAGGGCGACGGCGACGGCGACGACGCCAGCAGCGCGTCCGTCTCCGAGGGTTCGCGAGGGGACGCCATCGAGTGTGTGGGCTGCGCGGCGAATGCAGGAGTGGCAGGGAGGGACCAAGGGGTGCGTGGCGGATATGTCTGATAACTGGCTGAGTCAATTCTGCGAAACGTGATATCGGGGAGATCTCTTTAAGCTGATGCACCGCAAATCAAAGCTGTTGTTGATAGATGAGGGGACGGGTGGGAATATGGGATTGGGATGCATAACCTGTAATACTTAATCTGGCTAATATCATTCGAGTATGAGGGTGCTGTTGCGTTGTGGACCACATCGTGTGCACGAAAAAAGCTTAGAAATTTGTATCGGCGCATTTTGCGCGGCGCGGCATCCATTACGAATTCGAACTGGCCAATGGGCGCGCGCGCTTTGGCGCCACCGAGTGGACTGACGTATGTGACAGGGAGCAGGTCAGAGCCATTCGCCAAATGCGCTGGACAGGTGCGCACAGCACCGGCGGCGAGCCTCAGGCTGGTGGCGAGCACAGCTTGACCGAAGCTCGGTCGGGATTAGCGCGCCGCCGCGAATATTTGCAGACTTGCGGCATCGTAGTGACACGTTTACAGCTGCGTACCAGTAGGCGGCTTTGAGTCAAAGTTTGGCTGCGCATCCACTCGAGAAAACTGCGCAGTCACAGCGACAACCGCGGCGGGGTAGCAGCAGTTGATAGAGCAGGGCTGTCCGATGAGCTACACCCCCATGTTAACCTGGGGGCGAGGTCAGTGCCAGCGGATGGCAGTGGCGTAGCCCAACATGGGATGCGGTCTAGGCAGTGAACTTTATTGCCGCGGATGAACTCATGCCTCGGATACAGCCTGGTACATGGGCCCTGTGGCGAGGTGTGTGACCTCTGCCGGGACCCGCATCCGAGAAGCGCGGCTGGCAGAGGCGGCAGAGCGCTCCATGACATGTCTTCATCCACCAGCCTGACCAATCTCGCTGGTCGTAAGTCGGCGGAGCATGTACCGTAGAATTGAAGGGCAACAAAATCGATTGCAAACCTCGTTGAAGCATGCTTCCACGCCGCAGCTCCGCCAAAGGCAAGTAGCTGCAACGCTTGTGTGTTGCTAAAGTTGGCATGCTGTAGTCTACAGCCTGCAGCCCACGCAAAGCAAAACTTTTTGACCAAGTACCATTCTCAACCACACAAGCTTATTCTCTGACGAACGCGTTACTGCAATTGATATTTACATGCTCCTTCGTCGCAAGCACGCAAACGCAAGTCGTGTGACGCTGCCGAACAGCAGCAACCACGGGATAGCTCGGGGCTCGATCGCGCCGGCGAACCTGGGCAAGACGTAAACGACCGACGACGCGGCCCACATGGCGCCGCGGGCAGGAACTTCGCACGAAGCCATATTTACCAACGTTACGCACGCGGCAAACACGCAGGGCCAGCAGAAAGCAGTTCAGTCGTGCGTCATGAGAATGCGGCCGCGTGGGAATTGCTGGCGTGCCGGCCCCTGGCGTGCTCGAAATGCGCCATCGAGGAAACGGCGGCCGAGAAGGAGAATTAACTAGTATTATATCACACGGCCGTTTACAGACACGATGGCTGCAAATATCTCCTGTCTGTAAACAGACTCTAGTTGCCGCTAAATATCCTGTTCGTGCGTGCGGCGGAAGGGCGGTTCAGTGCCTGGGTGACCCCGATACGTCCACCGACTGTCGCGCTCCTGCCGCGCTGGCGCACGCGCAGTCTGCTGGGGCTGAGGTGATGCCTCTTGCCGACGTACGCGGATCGGGAATCAAAGCGCGCCCAGGCTGTGCGCCTTGCAAGCTTCAACCGAGAACGGAACCTCCACAACTGCATAAAATTAGGTGGCTTCGGCGTGTTCCGCTTTGAAATTGCGAGCGACGGAGGATTCAACACTCAGCACATGGCCGTACTTCCCGTCGCATGGCGGATACCGGTGGTTTGCCATAGTCGCCAAGCAGCGACAACACGGCTCTGATCGACATACGCAACAGCTCACAACTCGCACTATTATAGCTGGATCGCTGCCAGCTTCACACGCCGGTTGCCGCTACCGCCGCGCAAGTTTGTGCAAGCGCGGTGGGGGCCATCTCTCTGGCTGTGTGTGCCGGGGGAGCGTATCACTCGTGGGTTCGTTTACAGCGCCGCAACTGCTGCCTTCAACTCGATGCTCGGGTGTCCGCAATGCCCAGCGGCCGGAAGAAAGGCGATGCCCGCTCAAAATCTCGCCAATTTGCCACGCAAATCGCTGGCCGACCGCCGCGCATACGCTCGATAGCCGGCGGCGCACGCACGCGCTGTCGGCCGCAGATGATCCGCGACTGGCGCGCTAGCGGCGAGATCCGCACGCCAGCAAGCAGCAAAATGCCGCGATCGATCGAGGCGGCGGCAGAGCTGTGGCGGATGCGATCCCCCGCAGTAACCTACCTCAGCAATGGCTGCATCGCGCTGCTACGACGCGATTGTAGCTGGTGGAACGACTGCGAGTGTAGCTGCGCGGCAGCAAGCCTGCAGCAGCGCTGGCAGCATGCCGCTCGTCGGGCGTTGCATCTTGAAAATACAGATAGCATCGCGGTCGAGGCCGTATCCGATTTGGCGGGGCATGCAACTTGAGAGAGTCGCGAGAGCCCCGGTTCTGCTCTTCTCACTGGAAGTTTGTATTGGATCAGCCATAGCCGGGCCATGCGCCGCGTTTCCACCCGCGCTCCGTAATTTGGAACCACTTCCCTTGAAAAGGGAAGTGTAGACCTTCCCCTGCAATGGCACGCCACTGCGGCTCCCTCCTGCGTCAAAGGCGAATCGGCTCCCCATTCCGCGATTGAGGAGGGCTTGCGCCGGACGGACGCGCAGGAGACAGCAGCAGCACAGGCAGGCAGGCACCGGGAGTGAGCGCAGTCTCTCTCTCTCCACCGACCCACAGAGCAGCAGCAACGACGGAAGCAGCAGCGCGCCGCGCGTCGATGACCCTCAAGTGCTGGAACGCCGCCCCGCCCCGCAAAGTGCCGGCCGCCATTGACACGAGCGCCGCCAGCGTCGAGTCTCTGCTTGCCGCCGCAGCGGGCAACCAGGCCCCAAACCACATGGGCCGCGGCCGTGCGACGCCCAAATCGGCGCGGTGCCGCTCGCAGTCGAGCAACTGGGATAAGGACGCCGTGGACAACTCGGGCGACGAGGACGACCGGTTCGACGTGACGGCCGCGACCATCCCGGCGCCATCGCACCAGATTCACGCCATGCCCGCGCTCTGGGTGAGCGGCCGGAGACGACACAGCCGCGGCCGCTCCCGGCGACGCACAGTCAGCGAGAACTACAACCACGGCAACCACAGCACCAGTAGCAACGGCGGCGGAAACGTCGCAGGCTACAGCAACAATAGCACGCCCACAGGCTCCACGTCCTCGTCCCTGTCGTCCACTCTGCCCTCCAACCTGTCCGGAGGAGATGAGCAGCTCCGAGAGGCGGCGGCAGCGGCCGCGGCCGAAGGAAGTCTGAACCAGCGTCTGCGGATCACGTCGCCCGACGGCCCGCGGTTCGCCGGCTGGGTGCGAGGTCAGGCCGCCGACGTGCAGTGGGAAGCGCTTGACCCGAGCGTCCAGTGCGTGCGGATCGACGTGTGCAACGTGGCGTGGACCGTGCCGACCACCATCGCGCACCGCGTGGCCAACGATGGCACCTTCCGCTGGCGCCGCGTGTATTGGGGCATGCCGATTGCCGAGGGCTACTATGTGAATATTTACGACGTGACGGAGCAGAAGGACCCGACGGACTTGCTGCTGCTGGCGCAGAGCGAGCGCTTCGCCGTGATCAAGTGAGCAGCGACCCGTGCAGCAGTGACAGCAACATCAGCGTAGCAACCCGGTTCTCTTCGTCGTGGCGTGGCGCGTGGTGTGCCAGCGAGCGAACGCGCGGCCCGGACTCTTATGAGGGCTGCGCGGCCGCGTGCGCGGCAGGCACCACCGACCACAGGCTGCGGCTCGTAAAGCCCGCGGAGAGGTATTTAAATGAACCCAATGGCAAAGGATGAAGTCAAGACTACATGTCGTGTTCGCGTAACAGCACGCTCGAGGCGCAGCAGCGCGCTGTCCTCGGGGCTTGTGTCAACCCAAGTAGTAGAGAGCATAGAGACCCCGTTAGGAAAGAGAAGAAGAAGAAGAGAGCGAACTGCTTTACCACCACCAGCATTTTGGAGCCGTGCTTCAAGCAGGAACCCCATGTCTCTGCTCGGTGCCACCGTCGAATAAGATCCTTTCACAAGTCGTCAACGCCGTCGCGAATGCCGCTGCTGGACATGGAGCTAGTGCGTGCGGTGCGCCGCGCCGTGGGGCGAGCGCCGCGAGCGGCCGACTACGCCGAAGCGCTCGCCGCGTTCGCGGAGCCGCTGGCCGCCATCCCTCTGCCCGTGCTGTGCGACGTGGACACGGCGCAGGCCTTCCGCGACGCCTCGCGCGAGGAGATCATGCTCAACGGCGTGCGCTTCGTGGGGGACCACCGCACCGAGGCCTTCGTGGCGGCCGTCAAGCGCATCGTCAGCGCCCACGTGGACGGCGACACGCACCCCGAAAGAGCGCTGCTCGTGGCCGACCGCGTCATGCGCGGGTGCAGCCGCACGCTCAGCGGCGCCGACTCCTTCTTCGCCGTGCACGAGCTCTTCGCGGCGCCTGAGCTGCTGGTGAGTCAAGTCTTGTTTGCTAGAGGCAGGCCGTAGCGGCGCGCAACCGCAGCTGGCCGTTATCTGACCGACACTTATCTTTGCCTACATGTTCGTGCGTCGACGGCGGATGTGCTCTATGCTCTCCATCGCAAGATCAAGCCGCGCGGGAGCGGCTCCGTTCCGCTGGACGTGACGCTGGGCCGAGACTGCCAAGGTACCTCGCGCGCTGGCCCGGCGATGCCGGCTTGGCTCGCTTCAACGCCGAGAAGCAGACGGACCGACTGACCCGCGTTTGCTGTGTGCAGACCAGCGCTTCAAGTGCCGCATCAAGTCCGTGAACCACTTCGGGCTCTACGCGAATGAGGACGTCGAGCTGCTGCTGCAGAGCGACCGCCGCGAGCTGGACGCGCCGCTTCTGGCCGTGGACGCCATCGTCGTGGAGACCATGGACCTGACGGCGGACAAGTCCAGTCGCCGACTCACCATCCGCTCGCCGGACGCCGGAAAGACTCCGACCAGGCTGGAACTCGAAGCGCGCGAGCTGTTCTAGCAGTCTGGAGGGCGGACGTGACCAAGATCAGGTCGTCACGCGCTCTACAGCTTTGATGTGTCCTCGAGCAGGATAACGCCGCAGTCACTCGGCTTCGTCAATGATGCTACGCTGCCTGCCACAATCCTGTTGCTGTCGGCGGCTGATATTGCCGTGTTCAGCGCCGCTGCGAAGCTGAAGCATAACAGAGCGGGCAGCTGAATGAACAGAATCTTTGCCAGGGGACTGCATGCTCGAAGGCATCTTCGCCTTGCAAATCTACGCGAGTCTCCGCAAAATTCAAGGGTACAGTATCCGCAATTGATAAAGGTGGTCTCTCAACACGCAGTTATTTTACAGCTCTTTCAATGCGCATTGCAGTTTGTAAAGTGCCTTTGCAGCGGTAGGCCGATTGGTGGGGTCGATCGATACACACTGCATCCAAAGCTCTACGACGGCTGCTGTCTCTGACGACGAATTTGCTGTCGAGAATTCCACTTGCAGTGCTCCCACTCGCGATCTTCGCTACCAATGTTGGACGCGGAACTTTGGAATCCTAGCCTTCGCTTCCCCGTGCAGTGCTGTATGGTGTCTAGTTCGGCCAGCAACACGCCAAAGGAAAATACGTCTGCCTTGTCGTTATACCGTTCTCCCGACATCACTTCCGGTGCCATCCAAAGCAACGTCCCGATGCCTGCTGTCATGGCTCAGTCAGCATGTTGCCGCGAGCCGTGAGTTTGCCTCGCTGTGGTAGGCACTCGCTTGATACGAGTTGAGTAGAGACCGAAGATCTCCTCCGCCCATGGACTCCGACAACACACATGTGTCGTTGAGCGAATCCCAAGCCACGCCCACAAATTTCACAATAGACGGGTGCTTCAAGGATGCCATGAGCTTGGCTTCAGCGAGGAAAGCATTAACTTGGTCAACATTCTGCTTTGTGGATTCAAGCAGCAGTTTGATCGCGACTGGTTCATCTTTGAATGTTCCTCGGTAGACGTTGCCGTATCCGCCACTCTGACAAGAGGCCCCATTATCACTTTTTCGCGTGAGAACACAATCACTGGGTCTTCCCACATATTTTCCGAGGCGGAGGACACACCTGTCTCGCTCGACGTGGTCTCATCCGTTTGTTGCTGCTCGTTTGGGCTGACTACATGATGATGTCCTCCGACACCTGATCGATCCGAATTCGCTTTCTTCATGAGGCGTTTAGTAGCATACGTCCTCAGCATCAACAGTATCACGACATGAAGCACGACACAACCAACGGCGATGCCCACGATAGCTCCGGTACGAAGCGTTGATGTTTTTTCTTCTTCGGTTGTTGAGGATGCGGGTGCAATCGTTTGTGGGGTTTGAAAGGAACTGCTTCCTTCCATTGAAGATGAATCCGAGCTCGATGAAGACCCGCCTGATGCATCTGAAGAGAATGCAAGCAGATAGAACCGATCGTAAAGCGATCGTCGAAAGGTTGATGTGGAGATACAAGAATGCTGGCTCAGCTCCTCTTTCGAGATCGTAACGGTGTTCAAGTAGTGACTCAACGTGATGCAGCTGCTGTTATCGTAGCGCGTGAACAGCGTGATGCCGTCGTTACTAATTGATGCACTCGCCCACATCGGAATGCAACTCCCATCCGCCAAGTACAGCGCGCTCCATCCGCTGTAATTGCCCTCGCTGCACCCTTCTTCATCAAACGCGTCCCGGGAAAGATAGTTCCCGTTCAGGTTCTGGGTTCCCAAGAAATTGGTCAGATTGAGTTCACAGGTTGTCGTGCTCGATATCGTGTCGGTTGATATGGTTGCATCGCAAGTGTACTCTGTAGATTGAGTCGTGCAGCTTTCGTTCACTTCGGCGGAGATATACGTAGGAGTGCCATTACAGGAACTGCCAGAGAAGTACGCAGTAGTCGTGTATCCGCTGCCATCCGTAGGCCAAAATGAACTGTTGGTCGCAGCCAACGAAGAACTGCTTGGCGTAAGATGAAATAGATCCTTCGTGACTTGTGGAGCGAACGGTTTCTTAGTAAATCTTTTCACGAGAGGTTCATCTTTTGGTGAACATTTGGTTGAGCTCATGTTGCACGACAGCTTGCTTACCCGCAAATTATTAGTCCCTAAGAACTTCAGTTTTTAGGCTATGTCTGCAGGTTGGTGAACTGTTCAAGTCGAGCCTCAACAAGTTGCAGGAGGAAGTGGCGCTGTGTGTTGGTAAGTGAGAAGCGCTGAGCAAAATCATTGACAACTTCAAGCGGATCATCGTGGATAGCCAAGTACAGTTGGCGGGTTTCGGAAGGGGACACGTGAACAGCGAGGCACAAGTCTGCCTCTCGGTAGTCGTTTGAGTCCAAGTGATCGTGAAACTTGGTACGAGGAGAAGAAAGTGTAGAGGTCTCACGCTCTTCTTCTTCTGTAGTAGGGCGCAAGCTTTTCATCATGTGGTTACTTGGACGATGAGCAGCTTTTGTTCGATGATTCTTCAACTCTGTGCTCAACGTAGCTCGGATTTCTGTGGCGAACTGGAACGGGAGCACAATGGTTCGCCCGTCTTGTGCTTTCTTGAAATGAGCCGGTTGGAGTCGCCGCTCCTTGACTTGTTCGTCTTGCGCTTTCATTTCAGTAGCGGTACGCATGGCATCAATCTTCTTGTGAAAATTGACAGGTAGTGCGTTGCCTGCAAGAGCGGCATGGAGATTTTCGAGTCGTTCCTCAATTGTCAAGCCGTTCACGTAACTAGGATGTCCCTTACACTCGAGCTTCTCTTGTTCCTCTCGATGCAGCTTGGCTTCCAAGTACTTTTCCAACACATTATTCTGGCGCTGAAAGGCGTCACTGTAGAGCCGCTCAAAGGTTGACACAGTTGATGACGATACTTGTTTTGGCGAGGATTGGTGAGTGGAGCGCAGAGTGGCTACCTCAGACGGCCCGGGGTTAATATGTGGACGAAAGGTGCAGCCCTCAAGCTCCTGTTTTGCCTTGGCTTCTCGCATTTCGTCAATCTTTTCTTTTAACAATTGCTCTCGTTCGCAGAGCAAGTCTGACTCAGGACTCCCATTGTCCCGAATACGTTTACCATGGAGCGAATAGCGAATTCGGTGTATTCGAGATGAACTTTGCTGGACGGTTTTTCCTGTTTTGGTGCCCTGTGTTAGAACCTTGGTGCCATTGCTCAAACGCCCCTCACTTTCGAGTTTGGGTTGGGCGTGTTTCCTTGAACAGTAGTTCGATCGATAGAGTCGAAGCAATGTTTGTACTTCGCGTGCTTGGAGGCTGGAGTGCTCGCTAGTTTGCCTGCCGAGAATGACGGAAAAGAGTACTCTTTCCAACATTTTCACTGCCAATTTGTCTCCTGGAGCCCCTGTATTATCTCGAGTGAAGACTGTCCAGGAATGCCAGAGCAAGGTGATTTTACTGTCATTGTCCTTGCTGCTCCCCCATGGCGTGTTCAAGTCTGCCACAAAGCCGAAGTATAGTAAAGCACAGGAAAACTGGATGAACGTCACAACAGAAGAATCAATGTGACCCTCGCTCTCGTCTCCGTCGAAGGCTTCAGCATTTGCGGTACGTTGTGAGTCAACGCATAGCTGAGCGAGTTCCTGTCGAATGCGTGTCTTCATTACTCGCAGCGACCGACTACTTATCTTTGGTCGATTCCTCTGAAATTCGAGATCATGTGCATCTTCTTGCAATCGCTCTTGCTCACGTCTTCTTTGTTCAATTCCACGTTGGTATAACGACTCACACGCTTTCGATGCGATTGCAGTCTCCTTTCGTTTCTTCTGCTCATGCCGCTGATGTCGCGTTTTGGAGCGTGATTCACCCAACGCAACACTGGTGTGGTGCTTTGCCAACCTGTGGATCCGTTTTTCAAGAGACTGTGCCCACATTCCATTTCTCAGCAGAATACGCTCTGATCCCTTGGCAATTAACTTGACCGACGACACGCTTTCCGCTTCTTCTCGATCATGTTGCTCTCGCTTTTGCTGGTACTGCAATTTTTGTGAAATACGTTGCAAGATGTCTCGCTGCATCCGAGACGCAAAGTCTTCTTTTTCATGGTAGGCGTCACTCTTTCGTGGGCTCTTCTTGTTAATTTTTGGTCGAAAGGTGAGTTCGCTATCCTCGGGGTTGTACACCTCGCAGCGCACTCGGAGCTTTGACGGAATGTACTGTCGAATTCGAACTCGGGGTTTCTTTGAGCCGCTTGATTGGCCTGGTTGCTTTGTTTTGGACGACGCCTTTGAAACTTTCATAGACTCGGATCGTCTTGCTGGCATTTTTTCCGGGTGGAACTTGGCCCACCCCTGCAATGGGGATCTTTTGCTTTCTTTGGGCTGCGGAGTCTCAATGCTTATCTGAAGAGGAGTCGATTGGTCGGGTGTGAATTTGGGCGTACTCACCAACGAATGGCGTTGTTCTTGCATCTGAAACAATACATTGAATTAAACTTCGTCAAAAACTCTGAAGCTCGAGCAATGATTCGCATCAGGCTTACCTTTACGAGAAAAGGTAACATTTCAATAGTTTTGGCCCACTTGGCTCTCAAGTTATGTGGTAGTGCGCCAACATTGTCATCAAGGGCTACAATTACGAGTTCCAATCTGAATGTATCAGTAGAACCAGCGTCAATTAAAAGCCTCGTTACGTTTCAAGCCCCACGATTAAGCTCACCTTTCTTCGCGGGTTGGAGCAACAGCGTTTATGATAACTTCGCCATCGAGGCGTTCTTCAAGAGAACAGACCGACTTTGCCAACGATCTCAGTGAAGAAATTGGCTCAACCGTTGAGGCTTTGGCAATTTTTTCGGGAAGGTAAAACCTGTTGCTAGCACCATACAAGATAGACGACAAGTCTTGCTGCATCCAGCGTTGATTTCGCATGACACCACGGTTAGCAGCGATTAAGAAGATGATAAGTAAGCGTTAAGCGCTTACCTCAGCTGCCTTGTTGTAAATTAGCTTCAGCATGTCCAATGACGCGGCAGGAATATACCCAGGTATCTCCTCATCAGCTTTGTTAGAGGGGCACGCAGCATCCTGCTTTACCAGTATTTGATCATGATCTCGCTTCGAGCCGAAGCTCTTTGCTCTACTTTCGAGAGGATTTATCCGCGATATTGGCGACGGTGTGGGCAAAGCAATCGCTGTGTCTCCACCGTACATTTCCTCAAACAAGCTTACGAAGTCGGCGACACCCCGCGCAGGGCTGTTGGAACGTGATTGGTGTTCAAGTTGGTCGTGCTCTTCCAATGCCATCAGAGCCCACTCGACCTCGCATTCCGTGACACGGGTATGATTATCGTGCTCTGTCGTTTCTACAACTTCAGTATTCACACCAGGTTTTGATTCAGGAAAAAGCTCGTCCAGTAGCTCCTCATCTGCGCACCGTTTCGCCGGCACTACCTCCAGGATAGCCTTCAAGTTGTTTGGTGGAGTCGGATTCAAGTTCACTGTAGTGGGGAGAGAGACGGCCTCCGTTCCCCCTAAATGCGTCGAGTTCTCCCCATCAATGAGATGCAAGACACTGGCGCTCTCACCGTCGGTGAAGTCCCAGTCCGCATCGCCAAAGTCCGAGCCGTCGGAATCAAAGTCTTGGAACACATCGTCCTCGTCTTCCATCCTTGCCATCTCCTTCACTGCTCCCAGTGCGAATATAGTCTCCAGTCGTTTCATGCTTATTTTATGGGAGTTGAACAAGCCAAACAAGGCATCAAGAAATGAATGATAGAAAATATTCTCTTGTCTTGCGCAGAAGTCTGCGTATTCTGAAAAACTTCAAGCAATACTACATACTTTAGCTCGATAGATAGCGATGGCCTTCATGTTCGGACCAAGTTGAAGTTGCCTTGTTCTGCCCTCTGATTGGATCGAAGCTTTTCATCTCGTGGACCACACCATACATCTTTGATTGGATTGTTTTTTGGCCAATGGCTACAGTCCAGATAATCGCCTGCGTCCTCGTTACCACAACGTCTAGACGTGTCCGATGCTGACGCACCTCAAGGAGCTCAAGGCCGAGAAGACGAAGGACTCCCGCTATGGCCACGTGGACAGCGCCGTGGACATAAGTCCCGGGGGCTTCATGACCACTCCGAGCCGCGCGGACAGTGTGGAAAGCGGCTCCATACAGCAGCAACAGCAGCCCGAGGACTATGACGACGAAGACGAAGACGACGAGGACACAGACGCAGCCAGGAACAAAATGGAGAGGGAAAAGCTGGACCACGACCTGCGCTTCCGTGTGAATGGCATCGTGGTGGATCATGAGGTGAAGGGCGGCGCCAGACAAGGATGGGAGGGCGTGTACGAGATCATGTTCAAGAGCTCTACGCCCACCGGCCAACGCGTGGCGCTCGTGCTGCTGGTGATGGTGTCCATGAGTGTCGTGGTCGGTGAGTTTTTGCTGCAAGCAGGGAATGGAGAAAAGGGGACAGGAAGCTTACACTGACATTTTGTGGTGCTTCGATTGGTGAATTGGGTAGCTGTGCTGGACAGTGTGGACGACATTCGGTGCGTTCTCCTGGATGGACTTTGACTTGTGAGTCGAGAGTGTTGTTATCCTGACGGTTGCTGCTGTAGGGAAGACATTGGCGACTACCTGTTGGCGTTGGAAGCTTTCTTCACGGTTGTGTTCTCGGTGGAATATTTCCTGCGAATGGTCTCTCTTCGCAACCCTAGCAGGTATGCTCTCAGTCTGATGGGTTTTGTCGATGTGTGCGCGCTTGTGCCGTCATACCTGGGCTTCATCCTTCCTGATGCGAGGCCGCTGCTGCACTTGGCGGTGCTGCGCATTTTCAGAGTGATGCGCGTGTTCCGGTTGCTTCGGCTCGCGCGATTTGTTGATGCAGGTGCAGCGCTCAGTGACAACATCCAGTCGAACAAGCGGCGTATTGCAGTCTTTCTCGTGGCGCTGTTTACCATGATTCTTGTCATCGGATGCGCCATGTACCTGATTGAAGGTGACCGGCACGACTTCTCCAACATTCCTATCAGTCTTTACTGGACGGTGGTGACGATGACCACTGTTGGCTACGGCGATATCTCGCCGCAGACCATTGTAGGCCGTATGTTGGCTACTGTTGTGATGTTCGTGGGTTACGGTATTATCGCGTGCCCGCTAGTGCTGAACCAGGCGGGGTCGCAGGACATCTTGACGGAGGTGATTGAGTGTCCTCGCTGCTTCCGGCGGCTACACCAAGAAGATGCCAATTTCTGCCGTGTCTGCGGTACATCTCTCCGTCAGCCTCGTGCCAAGAATATTAAGGCACGCCGTGATCGTCGTCTTCGCCTTGCGAAGTTGCGACTGCCGATTCCTGAAGATGGCCTGCCACTATCGACAACTTCGACTACGAGGTCAAACGTGCGTCTGCTTTCCGACGAACCAGACTCGACACGGACAATCCGATCGACCGTGTAGCAGATCAGTTCACTGACATTTTGAGAGGGATCACACGCCTCGTGTCTGGAAGGCAGAGCAGTTGCACTGATGAGTGTAGTATACCACACGCTCCATAGGGCGTAGGAGCGCAAGATAGATAGACAATGTATGCGTTTTCCGTCAATGAGTCTGCGTGTCGTAAGTGCCTACCCGATGGAGTCTATGCCGATGGCGGACTCTGCAGATTAAAAGGGTTCAATTGATATGAGGATAGCTGCGAATCCTGCTGGAAGTTGCGATGCAATATTTGCATGGCTAGTAATAAGTTATGTACACCCGTGGGCGTAGATAGCCCTAGTGGCAGAGTGTTCATGACGGCGGCGCGAACGAGCCTGGGATGGCTGTGCGGTAGAATCGTCGTCTGGTTTGGCGTCTTGTTGCGCAGGATGACTGCACACTGAAGCTGCTGCGGCCGCCGTGCATCATCATGGCGCTGTTCTGCGCGCGGAAGCAGGGCTCGTCGCTGCTGTAGCGCGGATACGCACCCAAGTGCGTCGGGTTGCTGTAGCTCTGCAGCGTCTCCTGGAGCTTGACGAGGTCGTCGTGTGTGGCAGCCACCTCGATAGTATCTCTCCAGCCGTACCGGTTCCAGAACTTGATGTTCTTGACCCAGAGCTTCTTGGCCTCTTCGTCGGTGGCACTGAGGATGAGCGAGTCGCTCAACGTGCTGCTGGAGCTACCGTCCGGCCGCAACTGCATCTTGTACGTGTTCACTTGGAAGGAGAAGGGCAGCGACGGCTCGTCCAGCTCCTCGTCCTGGTCCAGCACCTCGATCATGTACCCGCTGAGTTGCAGCAGACGCTGTCGTTTCCTGGGCTCGTCCTGCGGCTCCATCTCGTCCTCAGGTTGCGTGGGTTTGCGCTCCATCTTCTGAGACGACGACCGCGTGGTGCACACTTCGAGTTTGGCCATACGACGCGGCTCCAGTGGCGGCAGCGAGTGCTCCGTCGTGTCGGGGGCCTCGGGGCGACTGGCCACGTCCAGGGCGCACACTAGGACGCCCGTGCAGATCTCCACGAAGGCGGGATGGCTGTTGCCCACCACGAGGAAGCCCGCGCAGGTCATGGGACGAGATTCGCTACGTTGCTTCGGCTCAATATTCGGAATGGCTCGAACGTCGCAATAACGATTCGGCGATTTCTTACCGATTCACGACCGTAGAAAAGAGGCGTGCGACTCTTGAAAATAGCAGAGGCAGCCCTATGGCGTTACATACTCAGGGCAAGTCAAAGGGAGAGACAGCCGCCGGATGGCTTGCAAAAAGAGAGGTGAAAAGATGAGGAAATTACAATGGGTAGCCTCTTGCAACAGGCAACCGTGTCAACATGGACACGCTGAATAAGAAGTTCGAGAACGCTTTGCTGGTTGGTGCAGACATACACGCTGCGTTCATCAGCGTGGGAGACACCGGCGGACACTACGTAGCTGTCAAAGCCATCAAGCGCACTGGACGTTTGTGCGACACTCGGCCGACTTGATGGGCTTGTGATTGGCAAGCATCCTGAAAAATGGCAGCTTTGCCACGGCAGCGTTACAGTCAGCCCCAGCATTGTAGAAGGAGCAAGACGTTGGAAGGAGACAACGGCCAAAGGTGCTACTGCTGGCTGGTAACTAGCTGTACACGATGGCTGTTTCAACGCTAAGATTGCACGTGGGCTTAATTAATTTGGCGTCACTCGAGCTTCATTGCTGTGTGCAAGGTGGTTAGATCATCCAGGTGTCTCGTTCACACGGAGCGGCACTTTTCTTGGTTTCTTTGTCATTCATCCTCCTCGACCAAGCCCTTTGTTGCCTACTATTGTGAATTCCGCCTAAATTTGCCGATTCTGGCCGGTTGACCGAATCGCCCCAATACAATAT
>KV742995.1:14428-29646 GCA_000468175.2 Phytophthora cryptogea
TACCGCTTTGGAAATCGGTTGTGCCTGGCACAGCGTTCAACCTGGCGCTGTGCTGCCTAGCGCTGTATTTGCTATTCAGCTTTCCTGTGATGACATGCACATGGTTCGCGCTGAGTGCGGCGCTCTCAGTGCTCCAAGCGCGCAGCTTCGGCAACTGATTCATTTAAACAAAGGCATCGTCATCACGGCAGCTCTTATTATCTCATCTTGTGTCATTGTTGTCTTGCTCTGTGTCTGGTTTACAGGAGCTAGTGCCCAAGACACTTCAGTTCCTCCACTGGTCCGACTTGCGTTCGGGTGCTTTGACATCACCACCGCAGCGTAGTCCGAGCTGGATACAGCGCTTCTGGACATCGAACGGAGTTTTTCCCGGCAGACGTGCAGCGAGCATTTGGGCGGTGTCGCTCTGCTGGCCACGTAGTAGACTCTCTTCTTCGTTGCTGAAGACCACTTCAGTCACACGTGGACGTGATGTTGCTTTCCGGTACACTTGCGAGCCTTCGAGGTTACTGGTGCGAGCATCGACAACATTGAAGGCCACAACGAAGAGGATCACGGAGAGCAGAGCTAGAAGGCGGAGCATGGCCAATCGATCAGAGATAGCTATGACCTTCGAAGCGACGCTTGTTGAAGACTGCGACTAGTGAAGCGACAGTATTGCAGCTCCTTTGCAACGGAGCTATGGGATGGTGGACAACGCTACGCCGCAGTGCTCACTCGGAAGTGTCATTGACGCATGTGCAGCTTTGAATTTTCATCGGTATCTGCTGCCAATTCCTGTCGCCAAAGAAGTACACCCACGAATACGCATATAGATAGGTCCACTTGCACAATGCAGCCACATGATCGGATGGAGCAGACGATGCCCGTGAGCATTTTCCCGCTGGAGTGCTCATGCCGACCACAAGCGGAACACGCAATGGACAGATCCGTCCAGCACCATCGCCTTTTCAACAGCATGCGCCAGCCGTTACGACCAGTCGATAAGACAGGTTTGCAGTCCTTTCCTATTCCCCACCAACCTGTCTTGGATAATAAACCTCCGACACGTACTTCTATAAACTCGTCAGACACGGCCACTTCAACGTCCTGATAGCCATGTCATTCCCAAGGCAGACAAATGGACCCCACGCGGACTAATACCCTCCTTCTGAGCACTTTGAGGCTGTGCGTTTGACCGTCCGGCTCCAATCTGCGCTTTCGAACAAGCTCCATATCCTCTTTTCGCTACGCGGGACAAGTCTCCGTTACTTGGATGCCCCGTACTTGGTGCTGCACTGCTCGTCCTTCGCTTTCCAGCACTTGATAAACGTCGATCGAGTCATGATGGAGCAGCAATTCGACGCCTCACCCACAGTCGAGGACGGCAACTTCACCAACTTGCTCGGTTTCCGGCCGATTGTGCTCTACGACACACGAGTGGACATGGCCGACGAGTCCTTGACCCTTTCACGATCCAGGAAGGACCTACAACTCCCACAATTCTCTACGCTTTCCAGTCACGAACTGGATGAAATCGACGCCAATTGCACGTCGCGGGTGCCGTCAGACAGCCATCAACAGGTTGAAACTCCTTGTGGACATGTTCTTCAGGCACAAGAGTACTCACCACCACCTCATCCGGAACGAGGCGACACGATGTTCAACTATCGAGCACTGGGCAGTTTACGCAGTGGGCTTGCTCCCATTGCGATACTCAGTCGGTGGCACGCGGGGTTAGCAGTCACGGCCTTCGCGTCTGGTGTTTGTGTGACTTTCATGCGTGCAAGTTTTCGCCCACTGCTCTTCTTGACGTTGAACGAGAAATTCGACAGGAACTACGACGTGAACGCAGCGTTCATCGACTGGCCGGACTCGCTCTCGGTGTTTCTCGGACTGTTTTCAGACTGCGTGCCAATTTACGGCACACGACGGAAGGCGTACATCGCGTTGGGGTGGATCTTAAGCTTCTTGAGTTACTTCAGCGTGTCTGCGATTTACGCAGGACAGATTCGTCAAGTTGACAAGCCTGCAATGGTCTTTGGACATCTACTGGAAGTGTGGAGTATCATCGGCAGCTTTGCTCTTCAGCTCTCTTGGGTATCAGCTTTGGCGTTGGTTGTTGGATTCGGACAGAGAGAAGCTCTCACTGAACGTGGTGGCTTAGCCATACTCTTTCTGGTAATTTGGCAGACAGGAGCTCTTGTGGCACAGATCACCATTGCAGAACTGCATTCAGAGCTTACTTTGCAGACAGTTAGCGTCATCCTCGCCGCAACTTCGCTCATCTCGCTGCCGTTCGTGGTTTTCTTCCTTCATGACGATGATGAACAGGAATCGACAGCAACTTTGATATCATCAACGAAGCGAGTTGGGATGTTTCCAGCTCTACGCACAGGTGTCACTCAGCTGTGGGAAATCTGCCAGGAGAAAGTGACGTATCGAGTTCTGTTCTTCTTGTTGGTGTACGGAGTGCTGCTGACTGCGTCCGACCCAAGTTTGTATGCAGTTCTTGCACGATGGAGTGGATTCACGACCAGTAACGACAACATTTTTACTAAGAATCTGTGGATGTTGGTCGTAGAAAGCAGCGTGGCAATTGTTGCTCTTCTCCATGCGAAGTGGAGACTGCTAAGTACTTCATGGAGACCTCTGGCTTTTGGTGGCACTGGCGTCGTCATGGTTTGTACTCTCGTACAAGCTACACTCATTGCAACGGACACCGTTCGTACCAAATGGTTCTTCTCTCTGTTGATGGGGCTAATTGTTTGGCCCAGAACTTGGATTCTACTCTTCACGATGCTATTAACCACCGAAGTGGCCCATGTGGGTTGTGAAGGTGTCACCATGGGGCTCGTGCTTTCATTCCAAGGACTTGGCAGCTCAACGATCCATGAATTCACGCGATGGATCAATCAGTCCACAAGCACGAGTATAACCCACGATATGATCGACGAAGACTCGCACAGTACGCGAATTCAAATCGTGTGGACAGCTACAGTGTACGCTGCAGTGAATTTGCTCTCTGCAGTTGCTGTACCCATGATACCTCGAACCAAGCTCGAAACACAGCAACTTCGCGCTTTCGGAGGCTACGACCGGCGTGGAGCTGTCTTCGTTGCGCTGATTTTCGTGCTGTTGCTAGCACTCGAGATTGTCGCCAACGTGTACATTGCATAGTTTGGCAGAGCAAACTGCCTCGGTTAATTCACTCTCGCCAAGAGAGTACACTTGAGTTTTGAAACGAATTCGATGCCTAGGAGCACCGTCAACTCTGTTTGTCGCGCAAGTTGCTGGTAGACTTGTTTCCTGCTTTACGACTGAAAGTTCGGCCTCCACGACCATTTTCCGTCGCAATCTTCCTGTCCTGGATCAGGCGCTTCACTGCGTCTTCTTCCTTTCGGAGCTCGTCGTCTTTCTTCTGTTGAATTTCAAGCATCGTCGCTCTTTGACGAAGCCGAAGTTCTTCACGATTTGATCCTCTGAATCTCCTGTCGGTCGCGTTCGGTCTCCGTGGGGCGACGATGACGATTTTTTGCGGACTATCAGAGCTCGATTCAAGGTCGCTACCATCCAATGCCAATCCGTCGATCAAAATGTCATCTACTTGTTCAATTTCCTGTTCTAGCAAAAGATTCACAGGAACTATAGGAGGTACCAGTGATTTCCAGTACTTGGCGATGGAGTGCAACCAGTAAAGATGCCGAAAAATCGTCCCCATCCTTTGTCGAACGTACTTCTTGCGATATAAAGCTGTGATGATGTCGCTTTCAGTGTCCTTGACGCCCATGGCCTTACGCCATTGAGCTTCCACCTGCAAATTGTGTCCGACTCGAGTGAGCAGTTCAGCGTGAGATAATTCATTGCGTTCTCGCACTCCACGTAGCCCTCGAAGTACTTTTCGATACACAACTCGTGACTTTTGTCGTGTTTCCTCTCGTCGACGATGGAACTCGCGGAATCCACGTTGTATCCTCAGGACAGACCTCACCACCATCGTTTGTCGGAAGAACCGTCGACCAATATGTCCTCGAAAACATCGTTGAATCTGTCGAGCACTAAAATCTAAAAGACCCGCGTACAAGTTGGTGAGATGGCGTTGATCCGTCTCCATCAAACCCACAATTCGTGAAGCTTCATCCAGATCGAGTTCAAACTGCTCGTGCGTCTGGTTCATCCGAGAAAAACTATCTCGAATGCAAGTTTTCAGCCGCTTCAATTCGTCCATGGCCTTTTCTAGCGGCGTTTTCGTAAAGTCTTCGGGTTGTGACGGTCGTGGCGAGCTGATTGCTGCCGAACTAGCATTGGAACTTGAAAAATGTGGTAACAGCGTGCGAGGTCGAGGTGACGCAGACTCTCGATGGCTGAAGGGCAAAATTTTAGCAAGAGGTCGAGGCCGTGCCGTGGTGACCAGCACCGGCAGTGGTGGCCTCGCCATCCTGAAGAAATACCAGTCTTTGGTTCAGAAATGGCAGCTCTAAAGACAGCAATACGACAAAACGGACCTTCACTTCAACTTGAGTATCTATTTTCTTTCGTGCAGACTGTAGTTTGTTAGCGCAAGTCACGCGTGACACGAGTACTTGGTGCGTTGTGAAGTGGTGGATAATAATTATGCGAGCTAGACAAAGTTCTGGCTGTAGTTGTCAGTTGGGCGTTTGTGTCGGTCGGACGATCGTCGTTTGTCTTGTTCGAAATGCACGTCGTCGTACAAATTCGGCGTCATTTGAGCGTTCGTCTTGGCTAGTTTCGTGATCTCGAGCGCGTCTTTGGCCTGCTTCTTGATCGACATCGTGACGGACACGAACGTCAAAAACACCAAAAACGCAGCCACGCCGGTCGAAATCTGCATCGGAGGACCGTAGGAACTCGAGGTTGTAAACGTCTTGGTTGTACTGGACGTACTGGAAGAAATGGCCGTGGTGCATCGTGGCCCACCCCAAGACGACGCATGTGTACATTCACAGCGAGATTTCACGCACTTGCCAGTCTTCAACGCTGTTTTTCCAATGGTGCCGCCGATACTGCAGTCGTCATCCACTGTGCAGAACGCTTTACCAGCGACATCTTTGTGGTGGTTATCGTCGTCTTGATACTCGTCAATGTGAGCTTGGATCCATTTCTTGGTGGGGTGGCTGGCTGGATCACAACCGACTTGCATGTAGTTGTCTGCTTCCAGATCATCTCCGAGGTCCTGGTACAGTCGAATGTAGTCGATTTTCAGATACAACGGGAACGCATCGCAGATTTTGTTCACTGCGTCGTCAGAGCCATCGCCTCGACATTCTTTCCCAGGATTTGGTGGTGTCGCTCCCCAAGAACTCGACAGCGCTACGTTGAAAATGAGGTACATGGGTTCTTCTAGCATGGACTTTTGAGGGTTGGTCTTGTTGGAGTTCTGAGGCACATTCCAAATGGCCTCGGATGGTACTTCAAACAACGGATTGCCCTGTAACATCCATCGCACGTATCCGTTCTTGCCACTCACCCACTCAAGTTGATACACGACAAATTCCATGTACGCGCCGAGATGCACCGGCCAATTTGCAGAGATGGCGTCCATTTGGTAGTTGAACGAGCTCATTGCGTTCGACTTGGGCGTCGTAGTTTCATTTCTAGGCATCGCACACTTGTAAAATGTGTTGTCAGGATCACAGAGGTAAGCGCCCGTGTAGACATTGAAAAGTGGGTAGCAAGTGCCATTGGAGTTGATACCCCAGTGGTCTTCACCCTTGTCGTCAATGAGCCCCAAGTCTCCGTTGACGTCGTTCGAAGCTGGACAAATGTCAACGGAGCAAGTATTCTCTGTAATTCCTGCTTTTAAAGACGCAGCGATGGTATCGTACTCCTGTTTCTCGTCGGAGCTGGAGCTGCAATAGTTGTTGGCTCCATATCGGAGACCTTGGTACCAAGATTTGTGTCCACGTTGTTCGTAAAACGCTGTGGGAACGCCAATGTAGTTGGCACCTTTGGTTTTGCACGTTGCGCCGTAGATACACGAGTACGAATCCTGTGAAGAATCGATGCCTTGAGTGCGATACTCATCTGGCATTCCAGGGCCGATTTGAAGCGAAGAGGAGACGAGGGTAGCGCCGCCTTCCAACACGTCAATTTCAGGCGCACCACGACCTTGGTTGGGGTTCAAACCATACCCGGGGTTGTCGTTGCACGCACTAATACGTTGGTAGCTCGGATCGAACAGGTCAGGCTCGCACTTGTCATAGGAGAACGGCCACATGCGATTCGTGGACGCCGAGAAAATGGCTCGAGCCAGGTTCCCCATCATCCAAATACCGGGCCACGTCGGGTAGTACTTGGTGGCGGTGACTTTGACGTTCTTGCCGAGTTTCAGATCCGGGTTACCAGAGTCTTCTTCGACTACACCCGGGAGCTGGACTCGAGCCTCGATCATCCCTCCTTGGTAGCAAAACTTGTTCCACGACTGCACCATTGCAGCTTGATAGAAGAAGTAGGCATCCACGAAACCAGGAGGGTGCGTGTACATGTTGTACACGTGAATCACGTTCAGTTCATCGATAGCTTTGATGTAAAAGTAGCAGGTGCCGTCGTCGTCGCACTTGGTACTTGTCATATTGTGCGAGTAAAGTTCCAGCGCGCCGTTCACGCCATCGGGTTTCTCGAGAGAAGTCCAAATGTGGTCGTCACCCGGTCGGAAGCTTCGGTTGGGCATGTTGAACTCGTCACTCATGACGAGGTCCCATTTCCGTCCACGTGAACTCATGTACATCTGACGGTCATCGGGTGTGGCTGGATCGACCCACGTTTTGATGCCTGACTTGGTCGGGTATGTAGAATCCCCAATTGTTGCGTTCTTGGCAGTAGTGATCCCAACCAAAACCATGTAAATCAAGGTGAAAGTCCATTTTGTATGATGTCGAAGCCACATCGGTGCTAATGTACTTGAAAACTCCCGTCAAAATCAAACTTCGAGTTGTGTGAACTTGATCTGAAAACTACAAATGCTGGATCGGGTAAGGTTCATGGTCGATTTCGCTAAGAAAAGCCTCCTAGGTGTCGAGGTCGAAGGGATCAGTTCACGAAGTGATAACGTTTTGCCTCAACCTGCAAAATAAAAAGCTAATTATCCAAATAATAATGACTTGGCCAGCTACACAAAGTTCTGGCTGTAGTTGTCTGTGGGTCGCGGTGTTTCGTACTCATCTATCGATGAAGTCATGTAAATGGGAAAAGAAGGCCGAGCCTGCTCCAGTTTCTTGTCTTCTGCAGCCTTCACAGCTTCATCCGCTTGCTTTTTCATCGTTCGTAGCGACATCCAGACTGCAACGACCGTAGAAAAGAGTGTGGCAATAGCTACTCCCATCGAAATCGCCATCGGTGGACCGTATACGCGATTCGTCACGGAAGTGCTGCTGCTCGTTTCCTCTGCTAAAGCCAAAGTGCATCGAGGTCCTCCCCAAGAACCCGGATACGAACAAGCACAGCGAGACTCGATACATCTACCAGTGACCAATTTCTGCGTCCCGTTCCTACTGATAGTGCAGTCGCTGTCGGATTTACAAAACCCTTTACCAACCACTTGAGTCATTGGGTTATCTCCATCAACATATTCCTCCAAGTGACCAACAATCCATTCTCGAGTCGGGTGGCTTTTAGGATCACAGCCAAGTTGCATGTAGTCATGACTACCACGAGTTCCTTTCGTGTCTTGGTACAACCGAATGTAGTCGATTTTCAGGAACAATGGGAAGTCTTCGCAGATTTTGTTGACAGTCTCGTCGGTGCCGTCACCGCGACATTCCATGCCTGGATTCGGAGGCACTGCTCCCCAAGAACGAGATAGCGCAACGTTGAGAATGATCGACATTGGTTCCTCCAACATGAGCTTTTGTGGGTTCGACTTGTTGGCATTTTGAGGAACTACAGAAAACGATTCAGCCGTGACTTCGAACAATGGTTGGCCCCCTCCAATCCAGCGGATGTAGCCCTTGTCACCCGTGACCCATTCGACTTGGTACACAAAGAAATCGGTGTAGACTCCGAGATGAACAGGCCAATTCGCCGAAATGGCGTCCATTTGGTAGTTAAACGGCTCCATCGAGTTGGATTTCGGACTTGTCGAGTTACGGGGATCAAGACAGTTTTCGTGCGTGTTGTCCGGATCACACAAGTACGCGCCCATGTACGAGTTCATTACTGGGAAGCACGTGCCGTTGGAGTTGATCCCCCAATTGTCCGGACCGATTCCGTCGATCAGTCCAAGATCACTATTCGCATCGGACGAAGCGGGACACGTGTGTACAGAGCACGAATTGTCCGAGATTCCAGCTTCGAGAGACGCTTTAATGGTGTCGAGGTCCTGTTTCGCATCCGCTGAAGTAGTACAAAAGTTATTCGCTGCATACCGAAGTCCCTGATACCACGATTTGTGGCCGCGCTTCTCGTAGTATTTTGTTGGAACGTCAACGAGGTTTGCTCCTGGCGTCTTGCAATCGTACGCGTACACGCAGTAGATTTGGTCTGCGTCGTATTCCTCCTCTACTGGAAAAAGTCTGTAGTCACTCGGCATTCCAGGCGCAATTTGCAGTGATGAGGAGATTGCAACACCACCTCCTTCCAGCACGTCAATCTCAGGAGCTCCTCGACCTTGGTTTTTATGGAGACCGTAGCCTGGATCATCATCACAAGCACTAATTCGCTGGTTGCTGGGGTCGAATAACTCTGGCTCGCACTTGTTGTAGGAGAATGGCCACATCCGACTTGTCGACGCCGAGAAAATGGCTCGCCCGAGGTTCCCCATCATCCAAATCCCTGGCCACGTTGGGTAAAAGCTGCCGGTTGCTACCCTTCCCGATTTTCCAAGTGCTAGATCGGGGTTACCAGAGTTTTTCGAGACTGCTCCGGGTAATTGAGCCCGGACTTCTATCAAACCTCCTTGGTAGCAAAACTTGTTCCACGACTGCACCATCCCGGCTCGGTAGTAGAAGGAGACATTTTCATATCCTGGTGGTTGTAGGTAAGCGTTGAAAATGGTGAGATTGGTCACTTCATCGATCGCTTCGATGTAGAAGTAGCATGTGCCGTCTTCATCGCACTTGGTACTTGTCATGTTGTGTGAATACACTTCCAGAGCTCCGTTCACGCCGTCGGGTTTCTCAAGTGAAGTCCAAAGGTGGTCGTCACCCGGTCGGAAGCTGCGATTCGGTGTGTTGAACTCGTCACTCATGACAAGTTGCCAAGTCTCACCTCGAGACGTTGTGACTTCCTGTGCATTGGTTGGAGTTGCTGGATCTACCCACGCTCTGATGCCGGATTTCGTACGATATTCCTTTTCACTTGCTGCTGCTACGTAGCAAGACAACAGCAAAGTGAAGAAAAGCGCGAGACTTCGCATCGCTCACCAATAAATACCCGAGCAAGAATCTCGCAAGAGTTCAATGCCTTTCTCGGCTAATTTACAAATGGGAGTTCGCGTCCAGCAAACCATTTGCAACATTGAGTTGTTCTTTTGCAAAGGCGCTTCCGGAACTTTAACTGCATACAAATGGCGTTCGTACGTCGACAACCAACACTTTGACGCCCAGACGCGCTGACTACAAACTATTCGGTGTGTGGCTACTGGAGCGCTATGAACGCAAAATAACTGAAGTCGGCAGTGGAGACCTTCTAGTTGGTGAAATAGTCAGCAGAAAGTTGAAGGAGTCAGCACCAGACAAACGATAACCATGAAATCTGCTGGTACACGAGAAGTTTTGTGTCTTTTCACCGTTCGACTTCCAGGAAAGCGAGAGGTAAAGCAATCAGTGCATCATTTTGAACACGGGTATTACAAGTATGCTGTAGAATGTATTAGTTTTATATGATCTAGAGCGCGCTCACACTACTATCTTTTGAGAGAGGCTCGGAGATACTTTCGTGCTGGAACTTGCGCTGGAAAGCTGCGTCCCTTATTGCCGCTTTTTGTCGTTTGGCGGCGCGTACCGATGACGCGTAGATGGAGATAGCAGCGAGCACAAAAACTACTGCAGTGACGGCGATAGAGGCCCATAAAGGTGGCCCGTAAGTAGTGCTTCCAGTACTTGAGGTTCCAGCAAACGCAGTCGTACACCTGGGACCACCCCATGTTTCGTACAGACATTGACAGCGCTGATTCACACATTTGCCAGTCTTCACTGGAGTTCTACCCATGTTGCCTCCGATGGTACAGTCATCGTGTGTCTTACAGAACGCCAAGCCAGTCACCTCTTCCCATTTATTGTCGTTGTCTTCGTATACATCAATGTGTGCGTCGATCCACTGCTTGGTCGGGTGACTTTTAGGATCACAGCCAACTTGCATGTAGTTGTCGGCTTCCAGATCATCCGCCAGGTCCTGGTACAGTCGAATGTAGTCGATTTTCAGATACAACGGGAACGAGTCGCAAATTTTGTTCACGACTGGGTCGGAACCATTACCACGACATTCTTTGCCGGGGTTTGGAGGCGTGGCACCCCATGAACTGGATAGCGCCACGTTGAAAATGATGTACATCGGTTCTTCCAGCATGATCTTTTCCGGATTCGTCTTGTTGGAATTCTGAGGTACTTTCGAGATACTCTCGGACGGAACTTCAAAAAGTGGATTCCCTTCCAGCATCCATCGTACGTATCCGTTCTTACCCGTCACCCATTCGAGCTGGTACACTACAAAATTCGTGTAAGCTCCGAGATGCACGGGCCAATTCGCAGAGATGGCGTCCATTTGGTAGTTGAACGGACTCATGGCATTCGACTTGGGCGTCGTAGTTTCGTTTCTCGGAGCTGCACATTTCGAGAACGTGTTGTCCGGATCACAAAGGTAGGAACCGGTGTAGACGTTGAAAAGCGGGTAGCAAGTGCCGTTCGAGTTGATACCCCAGTGATCTTGACCTTTGCCGTCGATAAAACTCAAATCTCCGTTAACATCGTTGGATGCAGGACAAACGTTCAAAGAGCAGGAATTGTTGGTGATACCAGTTTTCAACGACGTGGTGATTGTCTTGTAGCTCTGCTTTTCGTCAGGGTCCGGAGTACACAAGTTGTTGGCCGCGTAGCGGAGACCTTGGTACCAGGATTTGTATCCGCGTTCTTTCTTGTAGAGAGCTGTCGGCACGTCGATGTAGTTTGCGCCAGGAGTCATGCAGCTACCAGCGTAGATGCAGGACGACGAGTCTCCCTTGGAGTAGTCGATTCCAATAATGCGATACTCATCTGGCATTCCAGGGCCAATTTGAAGCGAAGAGGAGACAAGCGTAGCGCCGCCTTCCAACACGTCAATTTCAGGTGCACCACGACCTTGGTTGGGGTTCAAACCATACCCTGGGTTGTCGTCACAAGCACTAATTCGTTGGTTGCTTGGTTCGAACAGGTCTGGCTCGCACTTGTCGTAGGAGAACGGCCACATGCGGTTCGTTGATCCCGAGAAGATAGCTCTTCCCAAATTCCCCATCATCCAAATACCAGGCCACGTCGGGTAGTATTTCGTGGTCTTGACTTTTGAGTTGTTCCCTTTTGCTAGATCCGGATTGCCTGATGCTTTGGTCACTGCACCTGGGAGCTGGACTCGAGCCTCGATCATCCCTCCTTGGTAGCAAAACTTGTTCCACGACTGCACCATGGCCGATCGATAGAAGAAGTAGGCGTCACCAAACCCCGGGGGGTGCGTGTACATGTTGTACACGTTGATGACATTGACTTCATCGATGGACTTGATGTAGAAGTAGCAGGTGCCGTCGTCGTCACACTTGGTGCTTGTCATATTGTGCGAGTATAACTCCATTGCTCCATTAACACCGTCGGGTTTCTCGACCGACGTCCACATGTGGTCGTCTCCAGGACGGAAGCTCCGGTTGGGCAAATTGAATTCGTCGCTCATGACGAGGTCCCATTGTCGTCCACGCGAACTGGTGTACGAGTGGTGACTTTCAGGCGTGTCGGGGTCGACCCACAGCTTAATGCCAGACTTTGTGGGGTACGTCACGTTTTTCGACGCGGATACTGCCACTGCAAGCAGAACCCACGCCGTGTGAAGCTTGAACCACATTGAGTTTCAAGTCTAAAGGATAAGGTGGCAATTTGGCGAGTGACCGAGCGGGTCAGAGACAGCAAGAGAGAGTTTGGAGAGCTGTAAAGACTTGGTTATCCCTGCAGCCACTCGTTGACAAAGTAATCCGCCATAAGCGATGAGATCGGTCTGCAACGACAAAGTGTCGTGGCTTCGCGAGATCTGCTTTTCTGGCATTGCAAGCCTTCGGTTCGTACATGTAGCAAAGCGAACGTTGCCTTTCTCGCACGGGATTGCCTCGTGCGCTGGGACTTCTCAATTGCAAACCAAGAAGTCCGGCGTGCACTGCGTTGCTGTTTTCCTGCTGGGATCGCTCATTCCGGACGTTGCAAGTGCTTTGAAAAGGGGCGACCCCACTTGGGGCAGTCTTGCATGAAGTGAACCGTTCAGGTGGTAAAAATGTTGACGCGTGAGTGAACGGCCCTCACCATTCAGAAGTTTGCCATCATACCATAACAACGATGCAAACGACATCGAATGCTGCACAGCATCCAATGCAGCTACATGGAGCCGCTCGTTCCTCCTCTAAAGTGCGATCACAGTTCACCACAGCTTCCTTTGGAACTGCCGGTCAGCCAAGACGATCGCTAGAGCGTGTCGATTTCCGAGGGTTGATTATATCAAAAGCAACCATACATGTATCAGCAAACAGCTACCTACATGTTAGCCGTTGTTTCTACCAGTAGACTACATGTACAGTACATGTATTGAGCCAGGACAGGAAGCTGGAAGCCGCACATTCGTAGATCCAAGTCGGGATTTGAGTTTGGATTACCTACTGCATTCATATTATTATGCCAGTCTCCTCCACAAAACGTAGCATTCTCCAGATCGCTTAACCATAAGTTTGATGCTTGCAATTTATTAAGCGGAAAGATAGACGCTTGTGTGTATTTTTAGTGTGGATGTTGTGCTTGAGTACATTTGCCATCCTAGCTTTCTTACCTCAACAACACCTGCCGAACGCATACGCTTCGGCTGTACCCATCCAGTTTGCGGTACGGCTCATAAGCAAAGACAGTTGGTCGTCGTAGAAAAGAAAGTTGTATTAATACATGCAACTAACTCGTTGCAATGCTTGTGCTGTCAACCGGTGGCTCGCCATGGATATCGGTACATGTTTAGCTGATATTTTCCTTTCTTGTAAAGCCAAAGTGCATGAACAGATTGTACTAGGATTGGTAATGTGGCGCACGTGGCCGTTCTCAACGCATGCACATCTCATAGGTGATCATCGCTCAGGCGTCAGCAGGCAATTGGTAATCAAGTGTGTGCGAATCGGCGATCCGGACTCGGTGCCTCCTGCTTTCCGTGTCCTATCCCGAGGTCAGATCGCCAATTGTGGGGTTGTGCAGCGGATTCCTTCGCGTGGGCCAGACAACGCCAAGAGACGTCGTACGACGTGACTTCAGTGCCCTCACTCGTACCAAAACACCAGCAACCACCTCTTAGACAACCACAAAAGTTGCGTTTCGATAACAACTTAGCAGCTCCTTTTGCCGCATACCTGCCGTACTGTCAATCCCGCAGGAGAATGAATTGCAGCTCTGCTCGGATAGATGCTCCTCTGCCCTTCTGCCTTGGGTTCCACCGCAGCCACCCGCCCCATGTGTTTCCACAGCCTCAACGAGTGCCAAGTCTCTCCGTATGTCTCCTCTTCCAAGAGCTCCGATACCAACAAACATGGTCGCCGTGTCGTTGCACCTTCAAGTCGGATCGCCGATTAYGCTGCTAACGAGTGGCTCCACCCGTCCGCTGTGAGAGACGCCAGTTGGGACACAGCCAGCCGAGCTTTGATGCCGCTCCGATTGATCCGACAGGGTCCTCACTCGGCAAATTGAAGCCTCCAGCCCACAAGTCTGGTTTGTTAAAACTCGACACCGAGACGATCATGGCGTTTCAACGATTCACAACGTGGACGTTGGCGGTTATGTGGACGGTCATGTTGGTGTTCGTCACCGCTAAAAACGCTACGACACCGGAAACCACGTACCCGACCAAGTCAGGCATCAAGACGTGGGTCGATCCAGCCACACCCGATGACCGCCAAACGTACATGAGTTCACGCGGACGGAAATGGGACCTCGTCATGAGTGACGAGTTCAACATGCCCAACCGAAGCTTCCGACCGGGTGACGACCACATGTGGACGTCGGTCGAGAAACCCGACGGTGTTAATGGAGCAATGGAGTTATACTCGCACAATATGACAAGCACCAAGTGTGACGACGACGGCACCTGCTACTTTTACATCAAAGCTATTGATGAACTGAACGTGATTCACGTGTACAACATGTACACGCACCCTCCTGGTTTCGTGGACGCCTACTTCTTCTATCGAGCTGCAATGGTGCAGTCGTGGAACAAGTTTTGCTACCAAGGAGGAATGATCGAGACTCGAGTCCAGCTCCCGGGTGTAGTCGAAGAGGATTCTGGTAACCCGGATCTGAAACTCGGCAAGAACGCCAAAGTCACCGCCACCAAGTACTACCCGACGTGGCCCGGTATTTGGATGATGGGGAACCTGGCTCGAGCCATTTTCTCGGCGTCCACGAATCGCATGTGGCCGTTCTCCTATGACAAGTGCGAGCCTGACCTGTTCGATCCGAGCTACCAACGTATTAGTGCGTGCAACGACAACCCCGGGTATGGTTTGAACCCCAACCAAGGTCGTGGTGCGCCTGAAATTGACGTGTTGGAAGGTGGTGCTACGCTTGTCTCCTCTTCGCTTCAAATTGGCCCTGGAATGCCAGATGAGTATCGCATTATTGGAATCGACTACTCCAAAGACTCGTCGTCCTGCATCTACGCTGGTAGCTGCATGTCTCCTGGCGCAAACTACGTCGACGTGCCGACAGCTCTCTACAAGAAAGAGCGTGGACACAAATCCTGGTACCAAGGTCTTCGCTACGCAGCCAACAATCATTGTTCACCAGACGCCGACGCCAAGCAGAGCTACAGCTCCATCGCTGCGTCGTTAAAAGCTGGAGTCACTAAAAACTCGTGCACATCCGAGATTTGTCCGGCATCCAACGACGTCAACGGAGACTTGGGGCTCATTGACGACAAGGGTGAAGACCACTGGGGTATCAACTCCAACGGCACTTGCTACCCACTTTTCAATGTCTACACGGGCGCTTACCTCTGTGACCCTGACAACACATTTTACAAGTGTGCGA
>KV742995.1:32134-43896 GCA_000468175.2 Phytophthora cryptogea
AGCTTCCGACCGGGTGACGACCACATTTGGACTTCTCTCGAGAAACCCGACGGCGTGAACGGCGCGCTGGAACTTTACTCGCACAACATGACAAGTACCAAGTGCGACGACGACGGCACATGCTACTTTTACATTAAGGTTGTCGATGAGCTGAACGTGATTCACGTGTACAACATGTACACGCACCCTCCTGGTTACGTGGACGCCTACTTCTTCTATCGCGCGGCGATGGTGCAGTCGTGGAACAAGTTTTGCTACCAAGGAGGAATGCTGGAGGTGCGTGCCCAACTCCCCGGGGCTGTATCCGAAGCATCAGGGAATCCGGATCTCGCACTTGGTAAGACTGGTAAAGTGCAAACCACGAAATACTACCCGACGTGGCCTGGTATTTGGATGATGGGGAACCTCGGGCGAGCCATTTTCTCGGCGTCCACGAACCGCATGTGGCCGTTCTCCTATGATCGATGTGAGCCCGACGTCTTCGATCCAGAGAATCAACGGATCAGCGCTTGTGACGACAACCCTGGCTACGGTTTGAATCCGAACCAAGGTCGTGGTGCGCCGGAGATCGATGTGCTGGAAGGTGGAGGTCTTGCTGTGTCTTCATCGTTGCAGATTGCCCCGGGAATGCCCGACGACTACCGACTTTTCCCTGTTGATACTTCCACTGGTGACAACCTTTACTGCGTGTACGGATACACGTGCACCACCCCCGGTGCGAACTTCATCGACGTCCCGACGGCGTACTTCGAAAAGGAACGAGGTCATAAGTCCTGGTATCAAGGTCTCCGATATTCATCCAACAATTTCTGTCAGCAGGACCCGAAAGCGAAACAAACGTACGCCACCGTCGCTGCTTCTTTGAAAGCAGGAATCACTGAAAATTCATGCTCGGCCACAACGTGTCCCGCTTCAGGAGATGTGAACGCAGACATTGGACTCATCGACGACAAAGGCGAAAACCATTGGGGGATCAACACGAATGGAACGTGCTACCCACTCGTGAACTCGTACATGGGCGCGTACTTGTGTGACCCTGACAACTCTTTTCACAAGTGTGCGATGCCGAGAAATGAGACGACGACCCCAAAGTCGAATGCCATGAGCTCGTTCAACTACCAAATGGACGCTATCTCGTCCAATTGGCCCATACATCTCGGAGCCTACACCGACTACGTCGAGTATCAACTTGAATGGGTCACAGGCAAGAACGGATACGTGCGCTGGATGTTACAGGGCAATCCGCTCTTCGAAGTCACGACGGACGCGTTCTCGAACGTCCCGCAGAACTCCAACAAGACCAATCCGCAAAAAGTGATGCTGGAAGAACCAATGTCGCTCATTCTCAACGTTGCCTTGTCGAGTTCATGGGGTGCGACGCCGCCAAACGCCGGCAAAGAATGTCGAGGCGATGGGAAGGACGAAGTGACCAACAAAATTTGCGACTCCTTCCCAATGTACTTGAAAATGGACTATATGCGGTTGTATCAAGACCTTGGAGACGACCTTGACGCTGACAATTACATGCAACTCGGCTGTGATCCTGCGAGTCATCCCACGAAAGAGTGGATTCATGGCCACATTGATGAATACGAAGACGATGACAATCAGTGGAAAGAGGTCGCCGGTAAAGCTTTCTGTACGGTGGACGATGACTGTACGATCGGTGGATACCTCGGCAGAACGGCGTTGAAGACTGGCAAATGCGTTAAATCGCGCTGTTCGTGCACGTTCTCGTCGTCGTGGGGTGGACCGAGGTGCACAACAGCCATTTCGACCTCGACAAGCACCGGTTCGTTGTCGAAGAGTTCGTACGGACCTCCGATGGGACTTTCAGTTGGTTTGGCGAGCGTGATCGTACTTCTGTCGTTAGTCTCCGTGTACTGGTCAATTTTTGTAGTGATGAAGCCCAAGTCGGCGTCAGAGATGAAGAAGCCTGCAATGGCGGACAACGACAATGGGGACATAATCCGGCAGTCGAAAGCTTCGTACACCAACGACAGGCAACCGCCGAGAGATAACTACAGTCAAAACTTTGTTTAAGCTACGAGAAGCAATATAAGGCAGGCAACAGACAAGAGTAGCAGTCACAGCTCCAAGAATGTCTCTCTCACAAGACGAGTCAACGGTCTCGTCTTGCCATTCACCCACAACTCCCATTCACCACTTCACAGCTTCCAACTTTAAGAAGGATGTGTGTGTGTTTACCAGTTGCGAAGATCTTGCATAAATGTCGTCGATAGGTTTGGGTTGGACAGCAAACCATCCATGTCGTCTAAAGTATTACCAGACATCGGTGCGCCTTCAATTACACTCCTAAAGGAACGTACTCGCAGCATTCGCTTTGCGCGTCGATCAAACGTCCAAACTGATGCCTGAGTTCTCTCTCGCTTTCGATAATGCGCGGACGCACAGTGACAAACACGCAAGAAAGTTCATTTCTGACTCGTACTTTTCCCACATTGAATTCGCTGTTTATCTCTAATCGGAACCGAGAAGTGTTCGTCGCTCACTGGTTCATTGAAAGAATGGTCGCCTTGAGAATTGGTACTTACGCACATTGAGACTATCAAGAGGAAGCTTTATCAGCACGTGAACTATTTTGTCTCCGAGAAGAACTTTTGCTTCAGAGAAGCCGAGTTTGGCCAGATGCCATGACGCGCTCATGGTTTTGAGCTTGACTTTCGCCGTGTCTTCTCCGTTCACGGGCACCAATTTCGGAATTTCACCGTCTTGTGGTTTGTACTTCCTCCTTATCGCTATGACGTACAATCCTTTGACTTTGCCTTGCAGACTCGTAATTTGCAAGCGTCGCACTGGAGTGTTTCAGACTTTAGTGTCATGATCAGGTCTTCCATTGTCTCACTCGCGTTAATTTCCACGGGAAAACACATTCACCCGATCTGTTCACCATTTTTCCTCGAGACCGCAACATCGAGTTGACATGATAATTTCTACCAAAACTTGACTCGGGTGATTCTTTCTGCCTCCAGAGAATAGACTGACGTTGCAACCGGTTGATAATTTGAAAACTCACAATACAGTATGCTTAGACAATTCTACACGAGGTTCTGGTGGTAGTTGGGTTTTGCAGCCTCCACAAGGTGCGAGTCGCGTCCGCTTTCACTTATCGGGGCTGGTTCTGCTACGGCTGCAATTTTCCGCTCTGCAGCTAGAGATGCCATCACGATTTTGTTCTTTCGCGCAGTTTTCACTGCCGCCATGTACACCGAAAACGCTGAAAACAAACAGGCCACGACGGCAAGCGCGATCGAAGCCTCCAATGGCGGTCCGTACGTTCTGCTCATCAGACCTTCGGAGCTCGAACCCGAAATCGCAGTAGTGCAACGAGGACCACCCCACGAGTGGTAAAGGCATTCGCAGCGCTGGTTCACACACTTGCCAGTCCTTAGTGCTGATCGACTTATAGTGCCGCCGATGGTGCAGTCGTCACTTGTCTTGCAGAACGCCATACCAGAAACTTCCTCCAACTTGTTGTCGTCGTCTTCGTAGTAGTCAATGTGTCCTTCGATCCATTCCTTGGTCGGGTGGCTGGCTGGGTCACAGCCAACTTGCATGTAGTTGTCAGCTTCCAAGTCATCGGCCAGGTCTTGGTACAGACGAATGTAGTCGATCTTCAAGTACATAGGGAAGGCGTCGCAGATTTTGTTGGTGACTTCGTCCTTGCCGTCACCGCGACATTCCTGCCCGGGGTTGGGCGGCGTAGCACCCCAAGAACTTGACAGCGCCACGTTGAAGATAACGTACAAAGGCTCCTCGATCATGATCTTCTGCGGGTTCGTCTTGTTGGAGTTCTGCGGGACATTCGTGATCGATTCCGACGTGACCTCGAACAACGGACTTCCGTGAAGCTGCCAGCGTACGTATCCGTTCTTGCCGGTGACCCACTCGACTTGGTAGTCCAAAAAGCCCGAGTAGGCTCCGAAATGGATCGGCCAGTTGGACGAGATGGCATCCATTTGATAGTTGAAAGTACTCATAGCTCCAGACGGTGGCGTCGTACTTTCGTTACGAGGAGATACACATTTCGAGAAGGTGTTGTCCGGATCACACAAGTACGAGCCCATGTACGAGTTGATGAGTGGGTAACACGTGCCGTTCGAGTTGATCCCCCAGTGATTCTTCCCGACGCCATCGATCAATTCCAAGTCTGCGTTCACATCACCTGAAGCCGGGCAAGTGTCCACCGAGCAAGTGTTCTCGGTGATTCCAGCCCGAACTGCTGCTTCAACCGTCTCGTACGTCTGCTTCTCTTCGGCATTCTGAGCGCAGTAGTTGTTTGCGCCGTATCGAAGGCCTTGGTACCAGGACTGGTGCTCTCGCTCCTGCTGGTAGTACGACGTCGGGACGTCAATGTTGTTTGCACCAGGCGTGACGCAGTTGTAGCTGTACAAACAGTAGCTGGAGTCTCCCGTTGACGTGTTCACAGGGAAAAGTCGGTAGTCATCAGGCATACCCGGTGCAATCTGGAGCGATGAAGAAATAGCAAGGCCCCCACCTTCCAGCACATCGATTTCAGGTGCACCACGACCTTGGTTGGGGTTCAAACCATAGCCCGGGTTGTGGTCACAAGCACTGATACGCTGGAAACTGGGGTCAAACACGTCGGCATCGCATCGGTCGTAGGAGAACGGCCACATGCGGTTCGTGGACGCCGAGAAAATGGCTCGGCCGAGGTTCCCCATCATCCAAACACCAGGCCACGTCGGGTAGAACCTGTTGTTGGCGACCTTACCAGAATTTCCTTTTGCTCGGTCTGGGTTGCCGGTCTCGGCTGTCACTGCTCCTGGAAGTTGCACTCGAACCTCGAGCATACCTCCTTGGTAGCAGAACTTGTTCCACGACTGCACCATCGCTCCTCGGTAGAAGAAGTTGACGTCCTGGAAGCTGGGAGGGTGCGTGTACATGTTGTACACGCGAATCGAGTTGACCTCGTCCACAGTCTTGATGTAAAAGTAGCAGGTGCCGTCGTCGTCGCACTGGGTACTTGTCATATTGTGCGAGTACAACTCCAGCGCTCCGTTGACACCGTCGGGTTTCTCGAGAGACGTCCACATGTGGTCGTCACCCGCTCGAAAGCTGCGGTTAACGACGTTGAACTCGTCACTCATGACGAGGTCCCATCGTCGACCTCGTGAACTGGTGTACACGTATCTGTCGTCGGGGGTGTCCGGGTCCACCCACGTACCGATGCCCGATCGAGTTGGATACGTGGTGCCGTTCTTGGCTGCAACGAGTGTGGTTGACGCTGTACACCACAACGCCAACGTCCAAACTGTATAGTGTGTCAACTGCATCGGAATCTTTGCGTCAGAGGAGGCGGATTGAAGAATAACTTTGCATGGGATCGATGCGGCATGGGCTCAAAGCTCTGGATCGGCACCAGTAGCAGCTTTTACGCGTTTAACGCGACATTTTTGCAAGCTGCAGGAGAATGTTCAAGCTGCTGAACTATTCAGCTGGAGCTTACATTGTAAGTTACAACCGTCAGGAGGGCGAGGCTGTCAATACCATACGGCTACGTTTTCCCCATCGTTCGCCCAGCTGGCGAAGAGGAGTTTGGAGGTTCCAACGGCAGCGTCCCGCACTCGTACCGCTGGATTTTTTCGAGATGAAGGCGACCAAGACAGTTGCCAAGCGCAAATCCCAACCGAAGGCAATCGAACCGATTCGAACAGAAGAACAATCTCGCGACACGAGCACACGTGGCGACCAAAGTTCGCGGCCGAAGCAGATCAAATGGAAACAGTTCATGCGCTTACTTTTAGTGACATTGGAGACTTTACAACTTCAGCGAAGCAAGTGACGCGAGTGCACTTGGCAGAGTTGCGTTTCTTGAAGCAAATTCGCACGAAGCGACACATCCGACGTGATACCAGATGGCTTTTAATCAGAGTCCAACTCGGGATTGATTAAAAAGTGGGTCCGACGTTGCAGAAGATACAGGAACTCTGAGATTCGAGAGACATTTGCTTCGTCAGTGCTGGCGTGGAAGGCATCGTGGCATCGGAAGCCTCGTTCGCGCTGGCGTAGCCCAATTGCTTGGAACGTTTGAGCTACGTGAGAACTCTCTTCCACAGTCTTGTTGAAGTCGATCGATGGCACGTTCGTTCCATACGCTCGAGTGATTGCACAAGTCGTTGGCTTCAGCGTAAATACTTGATGCATTTGATCTCTGACCCAACTTTTGCTGGATGTTTGAACTTGACTGTCGCTCAGTGTAGCTATACTCCGATATCACAAGAGTTACGTATTTCCCTTCACTTTGCCTGGCTGCGCTTGCGCTTCGTCATTTTTCGGCCGAGTCCAACGCCTTGAAGCTTGTCGTATAATTGGGATGCGTTCTGTTGCCACGCTAGGTGTCAATTATGCGTACGCCTGATGGCGCTTGCCACCAGTACTATGAGAATACAGACGCAGCATATCATCGAACAGCGTGCTCTCAGCCCTGACCGGAAAAGAAGTCGATCCGTTCAGATGCCACATCTACGACTCGAACACCCAAGAGCAATGTCTTGAGCGATCCACCAGTTGTGCTGCGCCAATCCACTAGCATCTCATCCGACCGGTGTGGCCTCCGAGATCTTAAACCTTTCTTCGTTGGCGCCATACCAGGAGCACGAAAGCGCCTGGGGTAGTGTGCCTTCGTCCGGTCAATTCGCCACCGAATCAGCAGAATATTGAACGTACGGATGAGTCTCCTTGGCATCACTCGCGCTATAAGCAATTGCAGAACGGATGTCGCCTGGTACACGTGCTGCCCACAGAAGATATATCCCGTGAGCAGCAATGTCTCCACAGTCGTGCAACGTTTGCCTCGAAACTTAATATACGCGAATCGTAGAACAGTCGAGTAAATCGTCCACCAAGACAGTTCTCTTCAAACGTGGTAAGCTTCGGCCGCTGCAAGTCTGTGATTGTAGGCCCCACCTTGTTGGAAAACTTGACCAACGCCGAAGGTCGAGGAGTGATGGCGATAGTGGCGTCTCGACTTCTCAGTAGTAGCATTTTAAGGGTAATGCACTTCTCGATGGTAGCTTCCAGGTTAGCCAGAAATCCCATTGCGACACTGAGGCTAGCGACCACAAACACCAGATTCACCGTGAACACGTAGCACGAATCCTTCAAGCCCACAATACTTTGCTCCTCGTACTGATGTTCGACGTAGCAACTCGCCGTTGTGATCTCCGATAGATACCAGTGAAGTAAGCTGCAGTGAAGATAGGATTGCAAACGCGAATACGGTGCTTGTCAACTGTAGGATTTCCCACGAAATACGAAAGTGGCGGTCAAGCACTTGCTCGCCTGATCGCGCTCGGATGAGGTTGATGAACGAGTAGTTGAAAGCGAAAAAACTTAGCGCCAGATTTAGCACTGACGCCGTCGAGAGTGTGCCCGTGGAGAGCCCAAGATAGTACGAATTCGAGTTGAACGCGAGGTGATACGTGATCTGAGCGAGATAAATGGGTTGCATTCGGCCGTTCTGGCAGCGGTACGCCCAGATTTGAGTGAGCAACATCGACCGCTGATGGGACAAAACGTAGAGGCTGATAATTCCCATGAGGAGAATCTGCACGACTACTGCACCCGGTAGAGCGCTAAGGCTCACCGTGTCAGCATATCGACTCCGAAACACGCTGATGATTTGGTCAAGGCGCGTTGGGTCAGTAGGATTCACGTCGTTCGTGTACTCTCCCACTCGGAGTTGTATTGATTGTGGACGCACAAGCCTCCTGACGAGCACACAGGTAAATCGTCTGGAGCCTGTAGCATGAAACCGTAGGAATGCCAATGTTTAAGCGGTGTGCACGTGTCCTCAATGTACACCCCCATAGTGTTCACGACACGCACTCGGCAGCCCGCGTAATAACCCTTGAAAAGCGGCTGCGTGACATTCTTAACTCCGTAAATTGTGTTCTTCGCCGGAATATACCGCGAAATCTCTGGAAGACTGCTCGTGAACTGGTACGGGAACAATTTCAGGATATCGGGTACAATGGCCACTAAGTCTTCTCCGTGCGTCTCATGAACAAGCTTTTCGCCGACAATGTCCTCATTCGGAATGTCTGGACAGCAGTCGGTGTAGTATGGAAACGTGATTACATCGGCGACCGGCACAGACGAGTAGTCGAGGCTGTTCTTGACGTTTTGAAACTTGAATAACCTCAGCAGGATGCCGATATCCCAGCGTGAGACGCATTCATCCTTCCTTTCCACGGCCACTTCCAGTTCACGAAGCATTTGAGGGGATAGAGAGAGCTTGAGTGTCGTGATGACCGCCAGCACACCTTCCGGGCTATCGGCTAAGACAACATTGGGGGTGCCCCAGTCGTTCACACCTGTAGAACAAACAGCACCATTCGCGTCAAGTTGGTCAGCGAGTGTGAGAGCCTCTGAAGTGAGTCGGCTATAATCCCCTGCTGCGACAGCTTCCGTTGCAATAGCTTGGAGATCTTCGTATGCTGGTTTGCTTTTACTGCATCACTTCCGAACGCACTGAGTTGCATGAGCACTTTTCGACACGAGCAAATGCATCCCGAGCAGCCGCCGTGCATGACAGTATCAAGCTGACTGTACGCGAAGTAGCTGTCGGCTGGCCCAGTGAAGAATTTCGCAGTGGAGAGATAGCCCGTGGCTCCAAACACGAGGACGAGCAGTAGTGGTGCGATTACGCACCGCCCGATCACAGCAACTGCAGCACTAATCTCGATCGGTCGAAGCTTCGTTGCCCCTCGACACTGCTGCTGTAGCCGACGCTGTCGACGCCACTGTTTCGCCCAAGTTCCAAGTCTCGTTGGGGCACGATGACATTTTTGGCTCGGTTGACCCATGACTCCCTCGTCTTCAGTGCAGACTGGGTAGCTGGTACTTGTACTGCACACCCTTCTCTCAGAACCGACTCGCCAACATTTTGACTATCTGGTACGTCCATCAATTCATCACCATGCGTACAAACTGCAGCCATTTGGAAAAGTTCGCTCTCGACAGGTACAATTGGCAAGTGCTCAAGATGGCAAAATAATCGATGCTCCAAAATTATAGGCCGTGACGTGTTGTTCCTGACACTGAATAACCGCCTACAACTCAAAAAAGGAACGCAAAACACAACAGAGCACAGTCGAACTCGTGTTAGTGAGCAAAATTAGTGTAGGGGCCAAAACGCGTCGCCTTTAGTAGTTCCTGCCGATTTTGGTTTCGCCCGCGTCTTCGCGATCACGAGGGCGTCTTCCTTTTCAAGCGTGTTGTTGGGGTCAGGGCATTCGCCACCTTCCCAATCTGCTAGCGAGCGTGCCGACAGACTGACCACGAAGCGGTCCAAAAATGCCTGGTCGCTGGCAATACGCAGGTCCATCAGCGAGGCTGGAGATTGGTTCAGCATGAAGGTCACCGACTTCCGGGTCACCTTCAGCACCACTATCCAATAAAGCAACATGTCAGTGTATTTCACAAAACAACGTCAGAAATTGAGGGTCTACACACCACCAAACTCCATGTAGGTCGCATTGAGTCGGTGCCAGATCGCGTCCATCTTGATAAATGCTACAGAAAGCATACAGTAACAAAGTTGGTTTTTTCTTGCTCGCCTTACTTCATCCAAGCCACGCACCCAGGAAAAACAACTCGTAGAACGCCGCCGGTTCTTCAAAAAGCTGCCAGAAGACCTCCTTCTTCTCGGCAAAGCGTCCGTCTCCTAGCTGCAGCAGTCCAGCCAGTAAACACGTCAAATTGATGCCAGCGACGCACATGGGGTACCACTTCTTCTTGTTGCCGGGCTTCTGTGCTTGGTGAATGGCTCGCATCTCCACTGGATGCGCTTCAAAAGCGTACAACAAACACTTGAGTGCGAGGACTCCTCCTCCCCTGAAGTCAGTCTCGGGACTGGCATTCTGGAAGCCCAAAGACACCCAGTCCACCTGTGTCCTGTCATAACTCTCCGTCTCTTGTCGGTCGTCCACAGCTCTCCACAGTCTCTCCAGGGAAGCCTCAAAGCCTTCGTCTCCAGCCAAAACCTTGAGGTTCAGAGCCTTCTGCAGCTCCGTGAGCTCTCTCAGGGCCTGCAAAGAAGGGAACAGAGAGTTATTTACGCCCTGTAGCGCCGAATTGGCTCTGGAACGGCGTCCAGACCACGATTCTTTCACTAATTGGAGCTTAGTAGAGGCTGCAAGGAGTAAATCTTCGGCTGTAGGCTCCCGTTTCTGCGAGAACGAGACGGTGGCGGGCGTGGAAGGCACTTTGAGGCGGCGCAGCGTGCGTCCGAGCCGCGACGACCTGCGTCCTGCGTCCTGAGCAGCGTCCGGAGTCTCAGGATCGAGTGGCACACACAACACGCCGCACATTTCGCACTCGGCCAGCTCCGGATGGTTCAGGAACGTGCAGACGCGGCAGCTCCAGGCGTCGGACGCGTCATCGGACGAAAGAGGAGAAGTGGAAGGCGCGACGGAGGCCGACAGGAGCTCCTGTTGGATGTCGGGAGGCAGCGCGGAGAAGACGCTCGGGTCAATGGATGAGGGAAGAGATGGGTACATGGCAAATATTGAAGTGACGAGATTTTCGATTTTTATCGTCGTTTTAACCCTTTATGGTACGGTAGCTACCACGTCATTTACAGGTCCACTGAGACCTCTAACAGCTCCCGGTTTAGAAATCCGATTGGACAATAGTCCGTTATGGTTAAGCGTCAGGCCACCGTGCGTCCCCGTAGAGGTCTCTGGAGACCTCTACCACGAGTTAGACAGGACGCGCAGCTCTGCCGCAACCCGCGATATAAGCGCCAAAGAGGGTTTCGCCGGGCGACGTGTAGAGCAGAATGGTCGGTAAATGGGAAGCGCTCGAGCAGCACCAGCAGTACAACGTCGACAGCATCTCGCTTGACTCTCTTGTCGATGAGTGGGAAACTCTCGTGCGTGACGAGACGCAGCTCGATGCCGAGGATCTGCAGAGCTTCGATACCAGCGAACATGAAGCCGCCGACCAAAGCTTGTTGCCCTTCGCCTCCGACACCGCCCAGCAAGCCAGACACGAAGGCGTCGTTAAGACGGACAGTTCACAAGGAGCACCATGCACTACCAGCAACCTGGCTAGCGTTCCTCGAGGTAGCGAGGCCGCTGGCCGAGCTTACATGGCCTCATTGACTTTACAGAGCGGCCTGCACAAGGTCACAAGTGCTCGTGTCACCAAAGCATTCCAGGACAACGCCGAGCTTGGAGTATTTGCGCTGTTCTTCACGGCTACATTTCGCAGCAGCTTGCAGACATGGACGTCAAACGTCCTACTTTCTCGTGGCCAGCCAAAACTCACTGACAGCGAGTTCAACGCGTACTGTGGTCTAGAGATTGCTATGAGTATATGCCCCCTGAGTGCAATCGCTGAGTATTGGTCGGACTCCCGTTTCCTCGGGCAACATGCGTTCAAAGAGACGATGCCCAGGACAAGGTTCCAGAATATTAGAGCGGCACTACAATTTCACTCACCGGAGGACCCAATCCATGACAAGTTGAGAGATCCTTTATGGCACAGGAGAACAATGCTCTCTCATTTTCAGAAACGGTTTGCTGAATTTGCAGTTCTGACAGGAGTAAGCAGCATCGATGAGATGACGGTGCCCACCAAAGCGCGATCCAAAGCTCGAACATACATGCCTTCAAAGCCCGACAAATATGGGATCCGCTTCTATGCTGTGGTTAGTTGGGATTCGCTGTACGTCCACACGCTGTGGGACAACTCCTCAGGCAATAGTCAGA
>KV742997.1:0-20416 GCA_000468175.2 Phytophthora cryptogea
AAACTTTTACAAATGCAAACTCGACGATTTTCCCTTTCATTGTTTCGTACGCAACGTCCATGTATCCCTAGCTGACGGTAGGAGAGACCAGTTGCTGGTTAAAATGGTTGTGTGTATGCGACGGCGTCGTCTGCGCGAGGTTGGCGAAACTTCGAGTTTGGTGCAGTGTTAGTGGCAGTCGGAAAATGGGATACTCTAGCGGCATGCTTGGATGCTGCGGCTGCCACGCAGTACTAAGCTCCATTGAGTTCGACCTGACTAGCGATGGCATGGGGCTCACGTGATGCGGAGTGCCGCCCTTCGTATAACTGTTCATCTTTGTAAGCAGCGAACGCTCTTGTTGCTGCAGCATTGCCCGAACAAACAACACCTTCGTATCTGGTAGTGCAACCTCATGCTTCTGCAGGAGCATTCCCCGTGGAATACCTGGGGTTCGCCGGCGGCTAGTTGTCACCGCATTGGATCCGTTCCCAGCACTCGTACTGTGCCCAGCGCCACTCGCCGCGCGAAACTCGTCTTCCATGTAATAAATAGTGACGATTTGCTCGATGGACGTCCTTGAACAATCCACCATGACAACTTCCTCGGCTAGCAGTTCCCATTCCACGTCGTACTTGGTTGTTTGCGCTGATGCTGTTCCCTTCACATTCAAAAACAGAATTCGCTTGCGCGTGACCAGGAAGCACTGGTGAGTCGCTTTCAGATCAACGTGGCCTAGGTATCCGTCACCACGGTAGCGACCACCACGTATTTTGCCAACAATCTCCTCGCCCAGCGATTCCACGTACGAATAAACCTTAAGTCTCTTCGTACGCAGATCAATGTGGCGCGGTGGCCTCACACGCACTAACAGCGCCTTGGTGTTGGGGTCGATTGCGTCGCGAAGCGTAGCGGCAGTTGTCGCTGTAGCCAACGAAAACCCTAGCAACGGCTTGAGAACAACTCCAAATGCACCAGCTACAATGCCTGGCACTACTCCACGAGCACCGTTAACTTCAAACGAGTGAATTGGCGCTACTACAACGCCTGATACACCTTGCACGAGACCTTGGAATATATGTCGCGTGGCGGGGTAGCCTGTGTAGTCATCCAGCTTCAGGCATGCCTCCGAAAGGCCGAGGGAGAAGGCCGTAAGGATACGAGTATTGAAGTCCAAAAACGTATAAACAGAAGCACGCACAAGCGACAGCGAGCCACGCCCAACACCAAAAGCAAAAGCTTGGGGGCTACGCTGCGAAAGTCCGTGCGCTGGTTCGGAGATAAAGTCTTGGAAACCACTGCGCAAATTCTTCCATGCGATCATTGGATTGCCCAGTACATCGACACTTCCCAGGATAACATACGCCTGACGTAGCGCCTCACTCTGGTAGTGCGATGCCAGTCGTGTAGCCAAAGCATCAGGCTGCACAAACGAGTTGTGAATGTGCAACGCCTTCAATTGGAACGGGGCATTCGCAATCTTGGTCAGACTCGTGCCGATAGCATTCAAGATCAGTCGTAGAGGACCGACCGTGATGACAGATGACTCACGCGATGAGGTTGGGTCTGTTAATGCCGCCGCATGCGATAGTGAAGACAAGTGTCCGTCCACAATGGCACCCGCGCTATCGCCAAACGAGAAGCTGACAGTGGCGCGAATCGGATCGATGTGAAATTCCTCAAAGTAGAGCTTTTTGTGCTCGTCCTTAGCAGCAATGTCGCCAAGACTTCCATATCTGGCTGCTGAATAGCGCTGGATCTCCGTAGCCAGCGCGGTATGCTGATTCTGACGTGGGCTAATTAGTTGCTGCTGGTTGCTGTTTCTTCGAGTGACCATTTTCATTGTCGGCGTGGTGGGGCCTGAAGTAGGCTCAGCCGAGGTAGTATTGTCTTTTTGGGCTGCCTCCAGAACCTTCACGGAAACCTCCAGACTGGCGTTGAAATCCTTCAGCAGCAAATGGCTGTGTGCAGCTCGAGTTGCCTCGTTACTACTGCTATCACCGTTTACAAGCACAGCTACTCGTTTTTTGGCTGCCGCCCCACTGATGCCACTATCACCATAGATGTTAGCATGTACCAAAAGTGGAAGCAGTTGATACAGCAACGCGCCATCCACTCGAATGTGTACTGGTAACACACTAACGCTGAAATGTCGAATAAACTCGATGCCGGCATATTCATCATGCTTCACAAGACCAAGTTGCAACACTGGAATGCTCACCGTATGTCCGTTTACCATGCGCGATCTGCCGTTTGGGTTTGAGAAGCGGAGAAGCACAGGGTATGGCGTGACCTGCAACTGATTGTCAACTTGCACATCATTTACTTCGAGACAGCAAGCAATAATTCGTGGACGCGTCTCGCGTTCAAGACGCGATAACGAAGCTGCACTGCCAGCAATTGATGCACCACTGTTGATCCGACTATCTTCGCTGACGAAAACGTCAAACACGATTCCAGATATTGAAACATATACCAGCTCCTTGGGTGCGTTATCGACAATTGAAATCCCCACACCCTGAAGGTGCAGCGCCGCATGGACGGTAGGCGCAGTCACAAAGCGTTGCAGAAGCTGTAAGGCACTACCCTGGTTTGCTTCAGCTTTCACTGACTGTTCATTGGGGACCTGTGAACTCGCCGGTGCGGCTTTTTCTCCACGCAACCGTGTGTCAGTGAATCTTAAAACGCGTGTCGGTCCATCAGTTGAAATCTCAATGCCCAATGTGCCACCGAGTGCATCAGGATACCGCTGGATTTTATCCAGGTCAAAACTGCCGATTCGCAGCGGCCGACTATTATCGCCAGCGGCTGATGGGAGCATGTCCACAACTAGCAATCGTTCTTCTGTCGGCTCGTCCCACGCATAGTCTAGACTGTGGTGAGGCAGCAGAATTTCACTACGGCGCACGCGATGCTGGTGCGTTCGTAACGTTTCGAGTGAGTAATTCTCAACACGGTATGGAGGCGCAGTCGTACGCTCTTCGCGGAAATACACGCAAACACACGATGAGTCCAGCTTTAGTGTCACGCGCACAAGCTTGCTTTCCCGCGTCGACTCGTGGCGCATGCGAACAGCGTACTCGCCAGACTCGACCAAAGGAACAGCACCACTCCACGACCACCCAAACTCGGCAAACCGGCACCGAATCGTGCGCGTCTTAGCGAATCGAAGTGTCCAGTGGAAATCGGCAAATGCACCAGCATCCAGTTGAACCACAGGATTCACAGGGGACATCACTCGAGAGTTGGGCATTGACCCACTAGCGTTGGCTATATCAATAACCGATGGAGTCATCATCTTTGACGATGAATGACACACCTCAATGGCGCTGGTCATCGTGTTGATGAGCATAAATCGTGGTGTCAGCATGATCACTTTTGTGCGTGAATATTGTCCCTTTGCTGGGATAATTGAGTAGCCAATGCTAAACTTCCGGTTTGCACCAAAGTCGTCAGCCTCGATCTCACCGATCGTGCCCGCTTGATCCAGTACAAACGGATCCGACCACTTGCGCTGTCCATTCTCCTTTCGCGCGTCCAGACTTGCAACATCCCTTTCATTGCTTACTCGAAGACGAACACACCCACGATCCGTTCGATAATCTGAATGGCAAGCCTGAAGAACTTCCAACTGGCCAAGGCTGCGCGGATCATACGCAACAGTCTTCGGGAGAAGATCTAATAGGCCTTTTACGGGTGGCACGCTCGGGAGAAGACGTGGATGGCGTCGTTTGCTCTCACTTTCACGCCGATCACGGGAGGTATCGCGAGCAGAAGTATTGCTTTGCGACTCGATGCCCTCCATACCCTCCGTAAATTCTTCATCTTCAACTGGAACCGGGTGAAGCAGGTGAGGATTACGTTCTCGCCGCGCTACCTTGGCTCTTTGGCTTTCCTTTAAAAGGAGCTCATCACGATCCAGGCGTTTTTGGCCAGCTAGCAGCCTGGTGCGTAAACAGCAAGATACAACAAAAAATTTAGATGTGTTAGTTGCCAATCACCAGCCCGCAAGTCATGTTTGCCGTTTGAATACGTACGTAGTTGTATGTTCGCGGCCCATTTTCTCCTCTCCATATTCATATTCCAGCTTGAGACCAGTCAGGTTTACGATCCAGTACGGCACGTAGAGAAACAATTCTCGGCAGTGACCTTTGCTTCTCCGAATTTCCGCAGTTATATAGAGGTGCGCGTCACTGACCAGATCTTTCATCTTGATTCGCACAACATCGCCTAGGTCTTCCTCGAGTTCGAGCGGTTCACTCCAGTCAAAACCTTTCATGCGCACACTTAACTCCAGAGGAGTTTCTTCACTTGACAAATGCCAAATAAGCGAATCGGCCACATTTATTGTACCTCGCTCACGCAAGCGCTGCTCGCGAGTTTCCCACCCTGCGTTTACGCTAGAGTTTGTCAATGTTACAGCTTCCACTGCAGGTGACCAATCACTTGGAGTTGCCAAACAGAAATCTAGCGGGCCAGCGGTTAAGTTGTGAACGATCAGTGGTGGGTGGAACGACAGCGTACGGTGGTATAATGCAGTACTCGCGTTAGAGAGGCAAACGGTCATCATGAATGGGCGTACAGGCCGATCACTGTACAATCGCCGGAATTTAATCGTGCATTGGGCCTGACCCGATTCGTCTGTCTCCATGTTCGAAATGCTTTCGTTAGCAGAAGAACTTCCTCGGTCGAAAAGCGGCAGGTGTACGCGTTCTTTAGCATACGCTTTTGGTAGCACATCGCTATTATCGGCGCCGGCAGCACCATTAATCTCAGGTGGACGTACCATCACGTAGCCTTCGCCGGAGGAAACGATATGAACTGGAACAGGAACAACAGAAGAAGCTTTGACAACCTTCTTCCAGATTGGGATGATATGCCCTTGTGGCGCACTTGCCGATCTTAATGAGCGTGACATCGATCGTCGTTGAGGAGGCACAAACTCAACTTCTAGGTCAGAAGAAGTCTGATTTTCCAAAATCAATGTTGACCGCACAACAAAATACTTGCAGCCGCGTTCCACAAGCACATCAATCACACACTCACATTTCCTCATTCGAGTGGCTGCAACGTCCGCTTCGAAGTCCACGAGTGCATACATACGCGAGTCAACTTGATCAACTGGAATGGGTGCTTCGCTCTGCCACTTCCGCGGGATGTTTGACAGACCGTCACTGGGGTATTCCTCCTCAACAGCAATAAAGAGTTGGCGGTCATGGACAAACGCATTGCGTCGACCACCCTTTCGACGCTTCTTGCCGCTTTCTTCCTTACTGCCTTCTGCCTCTTTGTTAAAACGAAGTGGTTCTTCTTGGCCAGACGCGAGGGAGTGCTCGTTATAAGAAGCACCCCAGTACCGTAAAGGCATTCCTGTATTGTTTCGGATCCAGTACGTAGAGTACTCTGTCATTTCGCGTGAATCACCGCCAGCATTTACTACCCACCGCCATGCTCGATCTGCTGCCACCAGATTTGCTACTAACGCATCTGTCAAGTTCAGTTGGAAAAAGACGTCGGAAGAGATGTTTAGCGTCCATGGTGGTTCAGCGAGCTGTTCTCTATCATCCAAATCACGAAGACGTGAGTACTCCTGCGAAAGTGTCATCTTGACACTCCACGGTTCGATAAGGGGCTCCATCGTCACGAGTCGCAAATTTTGGTACTTGGCCTCAACTTTGCAGCTTGCGACGATCTCTACCATTGACCTCGACTCCGATCTCATCAAGACCTCGATGGATTTTAAATCAAATTCAACCACTGGCGATGCTTGGTCTACGATGTTGTTGATCAATCGAAACTGAATCCCATTCACAACTAAAGATGCACGCGTAAGTAGATCGTGCTGGAGGGTTAGAGGCGTTGCTTGCTCTAGAGGTTGGTTGTCGCTCGCATCAACTGCGCCGAAGTAGTGGGCATACTCAGAGTAATCACCTGGCGCATCTGGCAAATCGGACCAATCGAGGTCATCTGCAACTGCTTTCATCCGTGCAATGAACGCATCTCGAATTTTTTTCTCGGCGCTAAGCATGCTTGATAAGCTCGCCGAGATCTTCAGCAACAGTGGCAAATCTCGGTACGCGATATGCGAGATGATCTGGTTCACACGCACAGTCGGCTCACTAAGAATCCATTCCTGCCATTCAGCGGGAACATCCACAAGAAATAGTTCAGGCAAATCCATCAGTGGGCTATCACTTTTGTCAGCAGAGGTATTGATCCATGGAGATCCCTTGGTATCTTCATCGCTGTTCTCAACTCCACTGTCAACACCGCCGCTATTCGATTCAGTGCTGCGGTCACTTTTTTCATCGCTGCTTTCGGGGTCAATAGTTTCCTCACGCTGAGGTCGAAAGCATTGTCCCAGTACGAATCGGACATCCACTTCAAAGTTTTCAACAAGCGTCCCCGTATGGTGTGTTGGTTTTGACTGGAGTTCAGGCGTTCCGCCTTCGGCATCATGGGCCTTGGGTGAACCGACAAGTACTTCAACTTTACTCAGTTTAACTGATGCTGATACAAGTTCACTCACGTCTGAAGTAGAAGTTTCTTCTCCGTTTCGTTCACTGTCAAACCTCGCAATTAGTTGAGTCGACAAAACACATCCTGCGACGTCCGCCTTCCGGTCAGTTGATACCACCCACATTTGCAAGTTCGAGAAGTGTGCACCAATTCTCCACAGAGGAATCGGAAGTTGTTTTCTTGCCGCAACATATCGGTCTCTGAATGATGAATCCTTAGTTTTGGAATTCATCGATGTTCCACTCCCACTTTCTTCAACAATTGCACGAGAAGTAAAGCTCCCAGCGGTCCGCCCTTCTTTTGCACTGGCAGAGCTAAGCATGCGCTGCAAAGGAGACATGAATGCTGACCGAACTGCATGGAGGTCATCTTTTAACGACTCAGATATGCTGTCGCTTCGCTGACGAAGAGGGGGCACAGTAAAACGTGTTTCTTGTCGCTCGCCGCGGCTATCATCGGTACCAATGCCTCCATCAACATATGCAGAGCTGTCAACTCCACGAGGGTTGTTGGCAAGTGTCTCGTCACGCTGGATTTCCAATTCACTTCTTTTCTTGGTTGCCGCCAGAAAAACATCTAGCACAAAGTGCTCTAGCCGAAGCAGAGTGCGTGGAAGAAGAATAAACCTTGCTGATGTTACAGAAACGTCAAGCGAGTTCATAGTGACAGGAGACCCATCCTCAGATACACCATTGTGCTTGCTCGTCAGACGTCCGCTCAGCTGCGAAGACGTCACATCTAGCTTTGATGACTGTGAGGTCGACGGTCGAAGCAACGGTGGCACGATGTCATCCCGAGATAAGAACGAAAATGACGAGCTATCGGACGAAATTGAAGTACGAGATTCCATACGTTCCAAAAGAGCTCCTGGGACCGGCCCAAACAGTTGAGTAAGAAATTCCTGCAAAAACACAAAAAAATAAATGACGCTGTTGTTACACACAAAATTGCCACAGCACAACCTACCGTAGAATCAGCGATTTTGTCACGGACCACAGCTTCCCGCAAGGAAAAGTCACATTGGATCTTCGCTTCTCCATCGACCGAAACAGAATCATTTAATCCTACACTAAGATCTGCTTCCAGTGCAACCATAGCGATTTCGCCAATCACACAGCAAGGGATTTCGCTCGGGAAACTTCCTCGTCGACCCAAAAACTGCTGAGGGTATGATCGTCCCTGAGCAGCGGATGAAGCCCCACCGCTGCTTTCCCGAGAAGATATTTCGTCAGGGATGTCAATTACGCTTTTCATCCAAGTTTCAAACTGGTGTGGCGCTTCCGAGTAAGAAATGAGCGCAATCTTGAATTCCTCAAGAAAAAAATGCACCGTTAACTGCCCCCAGTTCATCATATCATCGCCTACAGAAGGCACAGAAAACTCCAAATCGCCGCCTGCTCCTTTCATACCACCAGATAGACTGGCAGAGTCCACCTCCGACGTCTCTTCGAAGTTTTTATTTTGATGAATTACGCCTTGCACGGTATCAAAAATCGGGATGATCGCTTCGTAAAAAACTTCCAATGCCAAGCACACGTTTGTCTCACTGATGTTGAGGCATACGGAGTAAATTTCGACGTCCAAAGCAATCTCTGGTAAGACGCTTCTCCTGTTGTTTGGTTCAATATTGGGATTTTTTGTAGGAACACTACATCGTACCTGAAAACCGGTTCGATCCAAAATAGCAGTCTGGTCTGCAAGGGAAGTGATTTGCATATTCTCAACAACCGCAGTGATCTGGTATGGAGCGCACACAAGTGCCCCAACCAAAGCGTCCGATGCTTCTCGTCGCAGCGCAACAGACATTGTCCCGAAGTCTAGGACGATTCCTCGGTACGGTTGTGACTGAAGAGAAACTCTGATGTCTTTAAGGGGCGTAGACGGCAGCACAACACACGGGTGTGAGAACTTGACGTCCAAGTCGAAGTTGTCGAGAATACGCGCGAGAATCAGCGTCACATCATTATCTTTTGCAAAGCCATTAGAAAATCTGCTTCTCTGATTTTCAGGTGTGCCCTCGTCTATCAAATCTTGGTTAAGAAGTGTCGAAGGGCTTGATACTTCCACATTAAACTGTCTCTCTTCTCTGTTTGACGTGTCGACAGCATCGAAAAACGGCGTCAAACTTTCCGGGGGGCGGTCAACAAGCGGAGAGAATTTTGGTGCTAAGACAAACTCGGAGCCTGAAGATCCCGCGCGCTTGTGTTCCCTTTCCATTCCACCTTCGCTCAACGTAGCCCGTTTTGATAAGAAATGGCCTCGAATCGGTCCGTCGACAACATAATTAACTAAGTTCTCCACAAACTCCGGCTGGGCCAGCAAGCGAACAGGTTGTACACACACAGTAACGCTTGACTTTTTTTCGTGCTCCTGCTTGTCCTGTTCGGATTCTGAAGACGGATTCGGCTTTAAGGTTGTGTCTGTGCAGATTGAGCATTCAATACTCAAAATATGAAGAGAATCATGATCGGACGAGTGGGCAGTAGATCTGTCCAATCCAAATATGTCAATATAGTCTGTCGAGGATGCGTCAAACCCACGCACGGGGGCACCACCGATTCCGAGCCCATCTTCTTGGCGTTTCTTCGACGATAGGTCAAACACCTTCACGTCGCCAATCAAACCAGACACGGCGACCTGACTTCGGTTCGCTGTAGCAAGCTGAATTTGTGAGTCCAGAATTGCAACTGACGCTACCGATTCGCCACGATCAGAAAAACAAAACGAAACAGAGTGTAATCGGATTCCAAGTTTCAGCGCAGCTGAAACATCCTTCTCACTATCAGCCGCTGTACTTTTCGGGTCGTCGGGTGTCTGATCAAATAGATTTTTTCTCGCTCGCTCCAAATCCGCTCGAACCGAGTCTGTAAGATTTACTGGAATCGAATACTCTTGTTTGATAGTGGGCGTGAGCTCGAAGGGTGGTGGTTGACCATCATCAAATTCAGCATGCACAGTATCACCAACAACAATACCGCCGCGTGAAGAAGCTGGGACCAATGCAAGTTGTGAAGATGATTCTTCAAATAGCTCCAGCAAAGAGCAAACATACGACTGGTCGAAGTTAAATTGCACCGATCCCAGCTGCAGATCAACATCCCTCAACGCCTCCTTACCGGTTCTTTGGTCGTTCAAGGAGCTGAATCCAAGTTCTAACAGTGTTTCTGGTGGTGCAGAACCTTTTGCCCTGACACCATCACTGCTTTTTTTACCACCAACTTCGAACGAAATTACACGTTCACGTTGCCTGGTTGTCCGCCTGCGCGGGTTAGAATAAGAAGGAAACTTCCCCCTACGGCGCACTGGAGCTTTAACAGAGAACGGAGCCACAATAGTAGGGCACGAAAATAGCAGATACTGCGTCGAGCGTCCACTTGTGTCGAGATAATCTTCAACTTCGAGCGACATTAGGCTAACGTTTACTTGAGTTGACAAAGTTTTTTGTCCCACTCGAATACGAAAACCTTGTAGCTTCACCAAGATTGTGCCATTAGCAGGGTCTTCCTCAAAATCAGTCGTATCGTAGCGGTATGAAGCGTATGAAGATACCACCGATGATCGAGGTTTTTTCAGTTGCACCGATATCACCGGAACCGTAAAGGAGCAGACCATAAGCCTTCGATCTAGCAACTTCACCGTTCCACCGGGAGTATATGGACGAGGTCTCTTTCGAGTCTTCCTCTCGGATCGCTGAGGTATGCTTACACTGACGTGGTCCTCTGCTTCAACTGAATCCAGATCAGAGATTGAAAGATTGCGTTCCAGTTCATCAGTAATATCTCCACTCAACACCGGTGCACTCACATCAAGGTTACCGCTTGTGATACTAAACCACGTGTCATCACTTTCAACACTCGAGTTTTCATCGGAATCATCTGCATTGCCTGGTGGCATGCCAGTTGTAGACGAAGGCCCTGGATTTTCATCGCTCAGCATAAACTTTTTCAGGGCGGACGTGCTGAGAAAGCTCCCCCTTCTCATAGCTTCATACCTATCATCAGAATCTGTGCTACCAATGTCGGTGTTCCCGTATGCACTTTCTGGCGAATACAATCCTCCATCTGAGTATTTGTGCGGTTTCTTCGGTGCCTCTGCATTTGCCACGCTAAATCGATCTACCAATGCGATCAACTGGAAGTATTTTTCGAGAGACAAATTGAACGTTAGTGCAGGAAGGTCTGCGTGAACGTAAAACCTCGTTAACGTCGCGTCAAGAGGTAATATCGACATGCGGACCGTGACGTTAATGTTGAATCGTTCGATCAGCTCATATTCTTGTTCTCCGTCGTAAATATCGGTAAGATACGGCGGGAGGGACACAGACGGATAGTTCATGCCGCTGCTTCCTGCACCATCATCTTGAACTCGGCTTGTCTTCCCGTATGGAATCAAGAGGACATGAATGTTTGCGATCGAGAGACTGAATTTGTCGTAGAATTCTTCTTTCCAGCGTATCGCACCTTCTCCTCTCTCCGCTTCATCGTACAGCTGCTGAACGAAAGACGTATTCGGGTTCACACCTCGATAATGGGAGGGACTCAGCACTGCGAGAGACCCTGGTGCAGATCTACTCGACGGTGGTACACCCACCGAACCTAGACTTGTTCGTTCACTATCCATCTGGCTGAGGCGATCTGTTCGAAAGTTAATTCGGCCAAGGTCAACAACTAGTCGTGCGCAGTTATAATCCGTATCGCTTTCTGGTATAATTATGACTGGTGCCTGAATGCGGAGATCCACAGCTAGCGCAATTCGATTCTCCATCACGTAATCCAGTTTTGCTTCTGTTCTCGCTTTCAAATTAACGATATCGTTGAATGAAGCGACTTCAAGCTCCTCCCACAACCCCAAACTCGCAGGAGTATCCATGAACTTCGCCAAACGACCCCAACATCGCGCTGTTGGCGACAACACAATTTCTAGTGGCTCCATATGCACAAACAACGAGGCATCCGCACTAGAGTTTGCCGGATTCATTTCATAGCTCATCAGGAACACGACACCAGAGAGCTTGCTAACATTGACGTCATCCGTGTCGGCAGTAGGGCGAATCGTCTGTTTTCTGCTGAGAAGACGAGAAAACGCCGAGCTTTCCGCGCTTTCATCAAACGCTTCAATGGATTGCAACGACACATCCACTACTACTGTCTCGTCCCTCGCTACAGCAGCAACTTGGAGCTGAGAAAATGTTCCAAGCAGAAATTCGGTTGGAGCATACTTACGTCCATAGCTAGGATCATCGCGAAGCAGCGTTTTGTTAGTTTCTGGATCATTTGATAACGTTAATGAACCCCTTTGCAACGAGACGGTAATACGGTACAGTTCGCTAAGCTCCATCTGAGACTCACTGTCCGAAGCGTCATCTTGTCCGCCAGCGTCGCGATGCTTATGTAGTCGTTTCTTCGATCGTCGAGACGGCTCCTCTAAGATTTTAAAAAGCTCGCGAAGCTCCACTTCTGGAATAATACGATGGGGGGCCTGTCCGTTTTCGCCATCGGGGGTTGGAGTTGCAAGTTTTGATGTCCAACCAAACATCCACGCGCCCCATGACCGATACCGCACCTCAGCAGGCACGCTAGACTCAGTAACTTCGGTATCCACCGATTCAGTATCAGAAAATGCTGATGATTTGTGAGTCGGGGGCGTGGGTAACCGGCGTCGCACACGAGGCTCTCGAGACGCTTGGAACTTTCGGAGTTCGAGGTCACTCAAGTAGCGGAAGAAAAGCACATCCTCTATACTTCGACGTCGCTCGATTTCTTCGAGCCCAAAGTCAATTTCCAGGGATGTGCGATTGGGCATATTTGCATAATCTAGCGGTGATGTACCAACTCGTTCGTGCTCGTCACTCCCCATTGTGTCTGCAACTTCATCGTTATCCTCGCTATCAGAAACAACGTAATCGACATTCGTGAGCTCCAGCTGCTGGAGCGATTTTTGGTTCCACAAGCTTACGTAGCGCTTGCGATCCTCGCGCCGATCCTTCATAAAACCCCACGTCCACTGCTCTTTCTTATCTTTTAGATCTTCCTGCACCGACGTGACGGCATATCTCCACCACTCCGCTGGCGCGTCAAACACTGCAGCACGGGGTCTAAACTTGCGATACCGCTGGTACTTCGTGTAGTGGTCTGGAATCTGCAGCGCCGATGCGAGATACAGCATATCACAATACTGTGACTCCTCCAGGCGGAACGCGACCTCCGTAATATTCACATCAATTTCAAATTTGGGCACATTGGCGTCAAACACGTCGCGGTTCACAATCAGCCTCGCGCTGGCATCAATCGGCTTGAGCAGAAAGTGGTGCTGCTGTTGCGACGGGTACAGCTGCATATGGTGCGAGTGTCGGTCGTCGAAGCGCTTGGGGATGGCGCGGCTGAATGCGCTCGAGAACTGCTCCGCCGAGCACGTTTCAAAGTCCACGTGTTGGTCTCGCTGCAGCTCGCAGTCCGGGTTGCAGTACACGCTCAAGTGGTTGAGCTCGACGATCTTGAAGATCCGGGGCTCGTTGCTCTTGGCCGTGTCCACGTACGATGGCTGCCAGTTGGAGTTGGTGGACTGCACGTGCACCGACTCGATCGTGAGTCCCATGGCGAACGGGTGATCCCCCGAGCTGTGGTCCTCCACGCGGACGTGGATGCGTCGGATGTGCAGCTCCAGATTGTCGATGATCTTGTTCACCAGTCTGGCTGCAAATCCGTCCTCTGTGTTGCCCGCTGCGTCGGCCTCGTCCTCCTGTCGCTTGGCTTGGGCGTAGAGTTCCTCCAGCAGCTTCTTCTTGAGCGAGAACTCGTCCATGGCGCGCATGACGGCGTCGATGTCCTCCTCCGTACGCAGCAGAAGGTACACGTCGTCCACCGTGGCCACGACCGAGTCGGACTGCAGGCGGTTCCACGGGATCTTGAGCTCGATGGAGCCCACGAGGCCGCGCACGAGCCGCACGGCCGGCAGCTCCGCCACCACCTCGGGCTTCACCTCGAGCTCCGTGAGCACCACGTAGCCCGACCACACGGCCACATTAATCTTGTCGCTGCTGAAGCACGCGGGCTCGATGTAGCTGCCCAGTGCGCTCGTGAGCAGCCCCGTCACGAGCGTCTCGAACATGGCAAGAGTGTGTGTGGGCCTCGCGTCAGTGGTGTCCGGGACACCAATCCGGGTCAGAAGATGTAACCTCACTTCAAGGCTTTTGTCGAGGTTTTGGGGTTTTATCGCCATGATCGGTTAGTGGCAGCAGCACAACCAGGCGTCATTACGTTAGGGGGGCTTTACTGTTAGGGACCCGGAAGAACCGACATGGAGAGCGTGGACGCGGCGCTGCGCTACCTGCAGCGGCAGTTCGCGAGCGTAGCCAGCGATGAGGCGCAGTGGAACGAAGAGCGCCAGAAGCTGCAGCAGCAAGTGCGCGAGCTCGAGGACCAGCGTGGCGAGCAGGAGCAGGCCTACAAGGACGCCATGCTGCGCGTCAAGATGCTTGAGTTCGCGCTGCGGCAAGAGCGCGGCCGCTACTTGGCGTCGCCCGCCGCCGTCAGTAGCACGGGGGGCACCGCCACCAAGCCCCGATCCGAGAGCGCCGAGGTCTCGCGCGGAGTGACGGTATCCCGCTCCATGGAGCGGTCCAAGTCGGCGCGTACAGTGGAGCCGTCGCCGCAGCCGTCGCCCGCGGGCAGCCCCAAGGCCTACAGCATTTATAGAACAGATAGCAGAAGCAAGAGCGCGGCTAGCACGCCCAAGAACTCGCAGGGCAAGGGCACAGAGATCTCACGGCCCCGGATGATGTCCAGGACGGCGTCCGGGCGAGAAGTGGAGAGGGAGATGAGCAGGACCGCCTCGGGACGAGAGGTGGAGAGAGAGATGACCAGGTCGGCGTCGGGCTCTGGACGAGAAGTGGAGCGAGAGATGAACAGGACGGCGTCCGGGTCGGGACGGGAAGTGGAACGTACGTCGGATGATGGATTTGGGCGAGATTTGGAAGACAAGATGCTGATAGAATTTGTTTTTTACAGGCTCGATCGAGACGGCAAAGGCCGTCAAGCCTGCTGTTATCCCGACGGCACCCAAGGGATCTTACCGACCGCACAAGTTGAAGCTGAAGTTATCGGGACACATGGTACAGAGTTATTGATGTCATCACTGTTTAAGTGATTCTTTTTGCTAACTATCGGTGCCATTGTTTGTCTTACAGGATGGAGTGCGAGCGCTTGCGTTCCACCCGACAGAGCCATTGTTGGTATCGGGTAGCGAAGATTGCACAGTAAAAGTATGGAACCTATCGAGTGTCGCGAACGGTCCACCATCGCAGCGGGCGACGGAGGTGGATTCGCTCGTGACTATGCGGACACACTCGCAAAGTGTTTTGGCGTTGGCCGTGTTCAGTTCGGAAAATTACCCAGATTGCCCACCTGGACGTGCAGGCGCATTAGCTAGTGCTGGTCGCGACGGAGCATTGCACTTGTTCCAGCTGCCGAGCACTGAGAATGACAAGCCTGAACCGTACACGTACGAGGAATATGAAGGCATGAAGCTTCATTCGATTAAGGATGCCCATGACGACGCAATTTGGGACTTGCACGCACACCCGTTATCAAACGCTTTGTTCTCGGCTGGAGCCGACGGCGTGGTCCGAACGTGGGGCGTTACGTCAGGTATGCCATTTCACGTTTTCATTATGTTTACTTGTAGTTGCTTAACACAGCGTTTACGACGTACTGACGCATCTTTGGCTGGATTGATATGGCAGAACTTACACTCCAGGGAGAACTGCGGTGTGCCACTAAGACCAACACTAACGGCACTGGTAAGTCTTTGTTCACCGAATCTCTCGTGAAGCAGTGGTGAACTAACTTGACTGTTTGCTTGCAAATTTGCGGTGTCACTAAACAGGTCCCAGCATCCATGGGTCGTTGGTTCCAACTTCGGTGTACACAATGCTGCCAGATCCAAAGACGTGCGTTGTTGGATACACAAATGGCTCAATTGCCCAGTTCGACTACGCTGCTGAACGTGTAATTCAGCTCACACGGGCAATCGACGTCGACACCATGGGACGAGGAGGCCAAGTGAACAAGGTACAAGCCACATGTATTTGGTTTGAAGTTGTCGACGATGTATCTAACAGAAGATTGTTTATGTTTGGTGTAAAGCTGATCGTGCACCCTACCATGCCGATTGCAATCGCAGCCCACCAAGACCGAAAAATCCGAATGTACGACATGCGGGCAGGAGAGTGTGTTGGGTCTCTCACGGCTCACCAGGACTCCGTCACATCTCTTTCGATCGACGCAGCAGGACTCTATCTTGCTTCTGGAGGTGCGGTAATTGTACTTTAGTTTCTTGTGCTGCGATAGATTTATTGATGTTTTTTATGAATTGTGTTTCAGGTCACGATGGTTCATTGCGTGTCTGGTCGGTAGGCGATCGGCATTGCGTGTTTGAACAAACGGTACGCTGTCTTGGTAGACCACTCATGCTGCGGCGAAGACTTACGCTTTCACTACTACTTTGGCTTGGATCCCTGCAGGCACACCGACCGAAAATGGGCGAAGCAGTGCATGCAGTGAGTTATCACCCGTCGCGCAACTTCATCGCAACTGGCGGTGCGGACAGTACAATAAAGATCTTCCAGTGAGTGTGCAGCATCTGAGGACGATATCATCGCCCTTCCACCGCGCCACTCGAAGTTGATAAAGTGATAAGGCGATAGCTGTGTGTTGCATGACTGACTAGTGGAATAGAACTACTTCTAGCTTTCCTCTATGCTCCTGTCTTAACTGGGTAAGGAGATGATGTTGATAGATACATCTACTACGCCGTACAAACTCAAAAATACGGAAGTTTAGCATACCATAGCCGGCTCCCTCAACCTTTCGGCGAGAGTGCGACGGCCGAGTATATTGTTATTTCTTCAAGATGGCAAAGAGCGATCCCTCGCATCACGGCTGGAACCAGCAGACTAACTACGAAGTCAGACAGCTTAGATCACGCCAATGCGGTTGGCCACGTCCAGAGCGTCGTAGTCAGCGGTCAGGCGCACATACGCCTTCTTCTGGCCATCGGGTCTGCAACAAACAAAACAAATGTCTCAGTCAGCACACATTCCTCCTGCCTCCACCAATTTCAAAGGGGACGAAGAGCGGCATTTTGTAATCAAGACGCCGCCCCTCAAGGCCGCACTGCCGCACTTCCCTATCAGGACTACGGCGAGCAGCAACTCAAGGGGGTTCCCACTGGTCCCTCCGTCCCTGCCACCTAAAAGCTCGACACGATGTGGTGTACCTGATGAGCGTGTTGACCTTGGCCACCTTAATGTCGTACAGTTGCTTGACGGCGTCCTTGATCTGGCGCTTGTTGGCCAGTAGGTCCACGAGGAACACGAGCGTGTTGTTGTCCTCGATCTTCTTCATGGCCGACTCGGTCGTGAGTGGGGCCTTGATGATGCGGTACTTGTCAAGTTTGTTGCGCGACGGCACCGCCTTGCGAGCGTAACGCGGGGCGCGCGCCAGCTGCAGGGTCTTGGGCTTGTAGAAGTGCACCTTGGTGCGGATCTTGAGCACCTTGCCGTGCGAGCCCTTGATCACCTTCTTGGACAGCTTGGCAGCCGACTTGCCGGCCGCGGTCTTGGGGGTAACCTTCGCCATCTCTGCTTGTTTGCCTCTTTGAGAAATGACTTGCGGCTGTATGGGCAGCGCCAAACGACGAGCCCCCAGCCAACGATTCGAGGTCACTTGGTGGCGAATATCATCCAATGGGACGACGGTAATGTGGATTTTGGACGAATCGTATGTGTCGTACTTTAAAGAGAATCGTACTTTACGTGGACTGTTGTGATGGCAGCATCCAAGGGTAGACTTTTGACATGGATCAACTGTATCACAGAGGTCTAAATTTGTGCGGCGGAAGTCTGAGGACGCTGCCAATTACTCGACACTCGATTCTTGTCGACATGATTCATTCCAGCAAATCCTTCGCCAAGCACAAGTCACCTCAATTCCAATGGGTTGTGCATTTTTGCTGGCATTGTGCACGCTCGCACTCGTCTTGACTTCAACCACTTCAACTACAGCAGTCAACTTTACCACCTTGGCTGCATCTGAGAATGAAAATGCCACCACCTCCAGCAACGACTCGGTGGTGGTGGCCGTCCGACACATTTTGCACTTTTCAGACGTCCACCTCAACATCTCCAAGACGCTGAACGATAGCGACTCGACCACCATCCCAATGGTCTACGGAGACGACGCACCCCTCGGTCTCCTGGTCTCAGCGCTGGACTACGCCAAGAAGGTCTTACCCAATCCAGACTTTTTCCTGTACACGGGGGACCATGCGGTTCACGGTGACCTGTCAAGCGAGTACCTTGCTGCAGCTGTGGAGAAGAACGTTGAGGTCATGGCAAAATACTATTCCACTGCAAGCAATGATACGTCGTTGGATATCACTGCTATCCTCGGCAATGCTGACACAAGTACGTCCTTCGGAGGTGTGTTGTTGTATGGCAGTGAACTTACTTTTGGTGTTGCGTGCAAATAGGCCCCGACTACACAATGAACGTGACGGATCCGGAGACGGAAGAGAACCCGTCGATCGCTCTCGTCTCCGAGGCATGGGAAGACACCATGTCTTTGTCTAACCTGGACTGGTTCAATCGACGAGGGTATTTGGCTTACGCCCTGGATGACAATCTGGTCGTCATCACTCTGAATACGCTCCCATATTCGGTAAGCTGCGACGTTTTGTCTTTTCACAGCATTTCTAAGGCATCACTGACGGGTTGTCACGGTATTTTGTTGGTTTCGTTTGTTAGCCGAAGCACCTGCCGGACACGTCGAATTTACCAGATCCTTTCGAACAGTTTGAGTGGCTGAATGCGTCGTTGTCAGAACTGCGGAGTTCAGGGAAACTAGCCTACATCGTCGGCCACATCCCACCAATTATTGATTCCTACAGCGGAGCACCGATGTGGAACGAGACGTACATCAAAACGTACAAGGAGATTGTAAACCAGTTCACGGATACCATCAAGGCGCAATTCTTTGGCCACGTGCACAGCATTGAGTTCCGATTGCCACTTTCCAGCAGCCTTGGCGCACTGTTAGAGAAGAACGGAGTGACGGCTGGTGATGACTTCAGCGACAGCTCGGAGCTCGTGCCGCTGTTCATGGTGGCAGCTATTTCGCCGATCTTCCTCAACAACCCAGCGTTCATGGTATGGGACTACGATGCTTTCACGTACAACATTCTCGACTTCACAGTGTACGGTGGCAACATCTCTTCATCTCAAGACGTCGACTGGGAACCTCTTTTCAAAGCGAGCACAGAATACGGCGTGAATTCGCTGAACACTTCCGAGATCACCAAGTTCGTGGAGCGTGCTGCAGCAAACGCAGATCTACTTGAGGAGTACTACTACAACTCAAAGGCTCAGTCCCGACTGCAGTCACCGTGTATGGGGGCCACTTGCCAGGCCGAATGGCTGTGTTCATTGTATTGGTGGTCCACAGTTGCACACTACCATGCTTGTGTAGCTTCAACCGAAGCGGCGAAGCCGAAGAGTTCTTCGTCCGCTCAGCTTATAATTTCTTCGTCAGCTGGGTGGTTATTGTACGCTTCGGCCGCAATCATTTTCGGGGGCATGGCTGCTACCATTGTTTTCGTCCTCATAATTTCTCGGGTGTGTCGGCGCGGCGGTGATCAGGAGGCTGCGAAGCTCCTGCAACGGCAACGTGTCCATTTTGCGGCAATGGTGTGACGGAATCGTAATTGTAGTAGAACCTAATGAACAAGCCGCTCCTGAAAAATCTGCTTAACAGAGTGTACCGTAAATCAAAGCTTCAGTTGAAGAATCTTGAACATTTTACGAGGAAGAAGCACGAGTCCAAAGTATGTTGCGCTGCGGAAGTTGTAGTCATCCAGACTACAATATACTATTCACACAAGGTCAATCGGGGTTTCACCAAAGCCTCTCGGGTACATGTAATAGATAGCAAGGATGAATACAACTTTACATCACGGATGACATGCCAGCCAAAAAGTATGGAGTGCAAGTTGTAGTGGTACCTAGCGTAACTCACGTATACATGTTGAAACTACAGTAATGGCGCTCTATGCCTTGAAAAAGAAATCATGAAAGCGTACCACCAGACAGCCTGAATGTTTTCCGAGGAAGGAGGAAACAATTGAAAATGAAACATCGACGTGAAAGGTGTCGTTGTGTACAGTTGAGTGTTGTTGCTTTGCAGCTAACACGCTGCAGCTGCCACGGAAGCTACAACAAGCAGATCCATGATCCGTTCACGAGCCAGACTTGTTGGTTGGCAAGCGTGGTTGCATCAAATAAAACTGATTAGAATGCCCTTCATCTGGCAAATGTTTGGACGTCGGAGATTAGCTACAACGGCATCAGAGTGAAAAGGTTCGGAGATAATATACAGTGCCGACGCACGTTGCACTTGTACTGCGCTGCAAGTTGCAGCGGGAAGATAAGTGTTTGAAGGAAGAGCTGCTGCACGAAGTCAACTGACCAACAACATAACAATCCAGTTTGTAGACTACCACTTGCAAGTCTACCGGCAAAAATGGAGAAATAAACTACAAGCATCATCTCGCTGACTGACTGGAAGAGCTTGCTGATGGTTCGTTCAGTCATGAGCAACCACGAGCAATGCTGCGTCCGCGGGAGCTCGGTGCTTTAAATCCAGTTGCGAAAGAGATGGTCCACGCTTATGTTTGTGTTGGGCTTCCAAGCAAAGTTGCAAGGGCAAAACCACAATCAGCGTGTTAACTTCAACGTTCAGCATCATTTTTGTCTTGCACGGCTGCTTCGCGAGCTCCGAGCTCGGCTTTGAAGGCATTGCATTAACCTTTGCCACAGCCAACAAACGATGCATTGCAGCACCATTTCGCTAGGAAGCACCGTTAA
>KV742998.1:6088-19951 GCA_000468175.2 Phytophthora cryptogea
GTGTACGTTGTAACGGGTCCGATACGGATCCAAACACCTTTCACCTGCAATTGCAATCATGCAAACCACAGGAAGACACTTTCGCACACTTCGGAGCTCCACTTCTGCCTAACTCGATCTTACAGTACAAGAGCAAATCTATGTGCCGTACCCCATTTCCCACTCGAACCGCAGCCCGAACCGGTCAGTCGAACCGCGGACCGTCCAGGGGTAGGTGGTGATTTGTCTTGCGCCCCGTATAGTTGACTTCTTTCCAGTATGCCAAAAGCCTCCTACCCATTCATTTGGGCTGCGCGTCGCTCGCTTGGGCCGCACTCTTCGCTCGAATTCATCCTCGGAAACTCTCTCAACATGGCGGAAGTTGCAACTGAAGTGAAGCTCTTTAACAAGTGGTAGGTAGCGGCTCTGATTCTGATAACCTCGCAGCGGCGCGCAGTGCGTTGGCACCGCAAGACGCAGACGCGTCCTCGGGTGGTGGTCCCGTCGTTTCTAGTGCACTGGGGCCTTTTGGGCACCCTCCTAAAGACAGCTCTAGATTCCGTGACCAAAATTCTAAAAAACCGCCGAAAAGAGGCTAATACAGGTGTGCTTGTGGCGCGTAACAGGTCGTACGATGACATCAGCATCGCGGCGGACATCTCCCTGGAGGACTACATTGCCGTGAAGGGCAAGGCCGCCACGTTCCTGCCGCACACGGCGCAGCGCTACCAAAAGAAGCGCTTCCGCAAGGCGCAGTGCCCCATCACGGAGCGTCTCGTGAACGCGCTCATGCGCAAGGGCCGCAACTCTGGCAAGAAGCTCAAGGCCACGCGCATCGTCAAGCACACGCTGGAGATCATCCACCTGCTGACGGACAAGAACCCGCTGCAGGTTGTGGTGGAGGCCGTCATCAAGTCGGGCCCGCGTGAGGACTCGACCCGCGTTGGCTCGGCCGGTGTGGTGCGTCGCCAGGGCGTGGATGTGTCCCCCTTCCGTCGCGTGAACCAGGCTCTGTACCTGATCGCCACGGGTGCCCGTGAGGCGTCGTTCCGTAACGTCAAGACCATTGCTGAGTGCCTGGCTGACGAGCTGATCAACGCGTCCAAGGGCTCGTCCAACAGTTACGCTATTAAGAAGAAGGACGAGATCGAGCGTGTGGCCAAGGCCAACAGATAAGCGGCGAGAGCGTGGACGTCGGGCGGGGGGGTATCAGCAGCTTTACGCTTCTGGTATAGCAGAGGGGAGACAGACATTCAGAGACGGATCGTGTTCAGAGAGCAGGGAGTGGCGGACAGCAGTGGCTTTTGCTGTCGACAAGTTGCGAGCTGGTCGTTCTGGCTGCGTGCAGCGAGGGCTGACATGCGTCGTTGCCTGGGTGCTTTTCTTCATTTTCAACTTCTGCCGCCTTCGACGACGAAAACATGGCGAACCGATTAAGGACCGACTTCCTTTTATTCTGCTTCATTGCCTGGAATAAAATGTGATACACCGAGTTGTTGAGAGCACCAAATCCCCGCGTTCATTTTGTTTCTAGCTAACCTCGTGGTGGTGACGCAGCTGCTTTTTACGGCGTGTTGTGATGGTGCTGTGCAGGTTAGTCCAGGACCCCTTCCAAGTCGACGTCTGCCTTGCCCGAACGAAGCTGCTTGATGATAGCCTTGAGACGGTTTACTTGCTCACTCTCCGAGTTTTTGTTGGCGTTGTTGGTGATCAGCTTGACACGCGATGCGTACGTGAGCGACGTCACAGTCTCTTCCTGGTGAAATGGACGACAAGCACGCAGAAAAGGCGTGAACATCGTGCAGTTCATCGCGCGTAGCCATTCAAGACAAAGCCAAGACGTGCAGCCGTACCTGATTGTAGTCGGCTGGCGAGATGTTGACAAACATGAGCTACCGGACGAAGCCAAGACAGCAGATTAGCGACTTCAGATGGTCTTGCAAAACTATTCGATTAGGATTTACCGTTTTGGCGTTGCCACCGAGAGAGTCCTGCATCAGCTGCGTCAACTGTGAAGGACATCAACGTTTGTGAGGACTACAAATGCACACCGCGGTGAAAGTTGGCGCGAACCTTGTTGTTGCGGTACGGAATGAACTTTTCGTTGGTCGATAATGCCGAGATCACGTCTCCAAGAGCTACGAGCATGAAGAGTGAGTCAGTCAAGTTGTTTCAAGTTGGTGATTTTGCCAGCAGAACGTACCGCTGAGACTTTTGTTAATGGCCTGAGCCTCCTTGAGTCGATCTGCTGTTGCACCAGTTTTACCAGCACGTTCCGAGCCAGCGAGATCGACGAGACTGAGCTTACCAATGGTGGTGGCCTTCGTGGTTTTGTTGTAGCTATCAACGAGCAGCGAGAAGATGGAGTGACTGCGACTACTCTCGGCGTTCATCTTGGTGGCACCCACTTGTCGCTTTTTGTTGGCAGCCTCGAACAATTTCAAAGTTTGTTCGGGCGAAGTACACTTTTTGAGTGTGGCATTCTGGACGACGACCATGCCCTTGTCATTCTTCTTGATCTCGAGCTTGTTGTCGTGGGCACCTCCGCCTTCCATGAGATGGAACAAGTCAATGAGGGTGTCGTTGTACAGCTCCAGCATCGTGGCCTGGAAGGTGACTGTGAAGTTGGCCTTCCCTTCCTCCGCCAACGCAAAGAGATGATGGATTGTACGTGGACTCAGCCCTGGATCGCTGTCGACTCCTGTCATGGTGAATGTTTTTCCTGATCCGGTCTGTCCGTACGCGAAGATGCAGACGTTGTACCCGTCCACAGCGCTTTGAAGGAGGTTTTTCGTGTCTTCAAAGACCTGTACCTGACTGCTTGCAGGTGAAAAAACCTGGTCGTACGCAAACGTCTTCGCTGCTCGATTGCCTCCGCTCACTTCGAGCGAGAATTCGTCAAGGAATTTGACACACGGAGCGCAACCACGCTCATTTTCGGACCCACTCATGGGGCGACATCGAGCGTACACGCGGATTTTGCCCTTCATGTCTTCGATCTGGTTGTAGTACTTCTTCCGCAGAGCTTGCTCTTCACGATAACTCGTCTCAAGTGTTGCGAACTGCACTTTAGCTTCACGCAACTCGTTGTTCAGTGGAGCTACCAGGGCAGCTTGTTCACGGAGCTGCGTTACTTCCATTTCAAGTTGTCCAAGCTGCTTCGCCTTGCCACCGGCAACACCGAGTTCTTTCTGGAGAGCGGCTGATTGTTCCTGTAATTCCTGTGAAGCTTTTTGAGCAACCTGAAGCTGCTGCGTGAGTGTTGAAATTTCTTTCTTCGCGGCCTTTTCGCTGTCTTCGAGAGCTTTCTTGTGCTTCTTCTCCATGTCCACCACTCGTCGATCCGAAGCTACTGATCCATTTGCTGCGGAGCTGCTACTTCCACCACCACCTCCACCTCCACCACTGGAAAGCTGCGTCTCGGCCTTTGCAAGAGCTGCTTCAAGCTGCGAGATTTTCACGCGATCAGCTTTCACTTTGCTTTCAAGAGCACGAAGCTTTTGCTTAGCTTCGTCCAAGGCTTTACCACCTCCAGCATTGGGAGTATTATTTGCTGAGCTTTGAGATGGAGAACTCTTCTTCTTGTGAGACTTCTTCTCCTCTCCACGTTGCTCAGCTTTTATATGCTTCTTCTCAAGTATCTGTTGCCTTCGAATGGCTGCCGCTGCTGCTTTGGCCTCTTTTCGAGCATTCCGTTCTGCCAGTCGAACTGCAGCCTGCTCTTCTCGAGCGTTTAGCCATTGTTCGCAGCTCTGACGAACGGTATCAAGTTGCTTTCGAAGTGTTTGGGGACCCCGAGCTGGAGGAAGACGAGCGGATTCTGTTAAAACACGCTTGAGCGCTGACGCTTCTTGTCGTCGCTGTTTTTCGTGAAGTGCTTGAAGCTCGCTAATGCACTTTTCAGCGCACTTGGCGTACGTTTGGTAGCATTTTGCTTTGTCACCTCGATTGAACTGCGACTTACCACGTGCTACAGCATCAGTGATGGTCTGGACAAGATGAAGAGATCGAGCAGCGTCTTCCTTCACCTCCTGGCTTTCGTCCTCTTCAGGTTCTTCTTTTTCGTCGTCGTTGAAATCCTGCTCAACTGGTTCGTCGTCGATGTCTTTCACTTCAGCTGGACCAGCTTCAGACTCTTCCTCCTCATAGTCGTCATTTTGTTCCTGGTCTCCAGCAATGTCAACTTCGTCCACACCTTTTGCCTCAAGATCACCTGTGGCTTTTTCATCCTCAACGATATCGTCACTACCCTTCGTGTCGCTGTCGAACTTGGCCTCGCTGGGTGGTGGGCGATCAAATACGTCACTGTCACGTGCTTCCGATAGCTCCAAGTGCAGTCTCAACTGCTCAATTTCACTTTCGAGACGTGTTTTCTCCGTTCGACGCTCCTCGATTTCTCTCGATAAAGTGGCAATTTCCTCCCCAAGTGCTACACGTTGCTGTTGACACTGGAGATCGAGCTCTTCCTCGCGAGCTTTGGCTTCTTTCAATTTTTGATCCACCGCAGATAGTTCGTCTGCTCTACTTTTCAATTGCTCAGTGTGTGCCGATCGAAATTCATCCTTACTGTCAGCAATGTCAACGCGAGACTTGTTATCGTCAACTATCTCGGATGATTTTGACGACTGTGGGTTTGCTGTCAAGTCGAACTTCTCTGCTGGTTCGATCGACACCGTTGGTTCACCATCAACTACCTCAACTTCTCTTGAGTTTTCAAGCGTGGCATTTGCCAAGAGTACACGCAGTTCTTGTAACTCTTTTTCCAAAGCGGCCACGGCTTCATCTTGAAAGTCTGTTGCAGCGTCTGTGCTGCTGTCTTTGGTCTCAATAAACGGAGGAACTGGGCGTGCGGATGAACTGGAAGCTGGTCTCGAACTCTTATTACCCAGAGTACTCCAACTACTTGCGTCCTGATCAACAGATACTGCTTCGTCACTTTCGTGCTCTTCAACTACTCGATCAGTGCGCTCGGTACGTGGTGACTTCACAACTGCAGATCCAAGCGCTGACCAGCGACTCGATGCATCAATACGGAGTGCTAACTCTCGATGTTGCTGCTTCAGTGTCGACACAAGTGCTTTTTGAGCACTGAAAGCCTTTTCAGCTTCTTTGAAGGCCCAGTACTTGTCCTTCACTTGCGCTTTCTCTTCGATTGTCGGTTCTCGGCCATATTGATGCTGGAACGCAGTGAGCCACGTCTTGACTGCCGTTTTCGCTGTCTTCTTGGCCTTCGTCAGTGCTTCTAGTTTCTCTTTTGCTTCATGGAGCGCAGATTTGGAGCGGATCAGAGCAATGTTCCGCTCCCGAGCAACCTCGACTTCACTTTCATACTTGGTCTTGTCCAGTGAAAGTGCTGGAACTTCAATGGAGACTTCAGCAATGATCTCTACAACTTTGGGCTCCTCTTTCGCTTCTGGATCAAAGTCTTGCGTCTGTGTTGGAGTGTCCAAAGTCACTGGAAGAGCTTTACTCGGTGTGCCCTCTATAGTCACAACAACTGCGTGAACGAGTAACTCGACTGTTTCTTGAACAGCTTGGGTCTCGATGAACTGGAATCGATCTCGCGCAGCTTTCAGTCGGCGCTCTAGTATTTCTTCACGAGAACCTGCGGCCTTAGCTCTCTCCTCTAAATCACGTAGCTTCGCCTGAAGACTTTGAGCTCGCTTTTCTTCAGCAACCTGCTGCTTCCCGTCGACTACATTGTCAATGAGTCCATGAAGAAATCGCTCAACTTCCAGACTCGCAGCGAAATGCCTCCGAAGTTTGTTCTCTCGGTCTAGGAAGGCTAAGTGCTGAGTCTCCATGTCCATTCGAGCATTTCGGAGCTGCTCGTCAACACGCATCGCTTGACCATGGGCATCTTCACTACACATTTCCAGCTCGTGTTGAAGCTGCTGCTGGGAACGCTGTCCAGTGTGAATGGCAACACGAGATACGCGCTCAATCTCATCAAGTGCAGCCCTTTGCACTTTTGCGAATTCGTCCTCGTGCGCCTGTAGTGCACATTCAAACTCTCGTCGCCACGCTTCATGAACTTCCAAGTGTCGAACGCGCTGCTTTTCCTGTTCGACTAGAAGCTCCTGCTTTTCCTTCACGTGGATCTCTTCTCGAAGTACACCAGTTTTCTCCAGCTCAACGTACTGCTCTCGTGACTCTTTCAACTTTGTTTCGGCTCGTTCTTTGAGCGCTCGTACACGTGCTTCATGTCGTTCACGGGTGTCTTTTTCAATGCCGCGGTAGTGTTCCAGAATTTCTCCAAGCTTCTGGACTTGCTCGGCTTTCATCGTGTGCATGTCGGCCACCACTTTGCTGAGCTGCACTCGAGCAAGCGCCACTGGGATATAAGTTTCTTCGCGCTCTTGCGTTGGTGCTGGTGGTGACGCCCCGACATTCAGCACTTTTCCAACATGGAAATCCGTTGTAAGCGGTAGTGGCGCCACTTGTACGAGACTTGCAGACGATGGTAACACATTGCTGTTGAGTTGAGTTGGCCGGAGCTGAGGAATTGCTGTCGATACTTCTTGACGTGGGGTAACCCGACCTGTTTGTGGGGATTCAGCAACTGTACTAGGGTCTGCAGACATTTTTCCGAAATCTCAAGACACTTTCGTGAAAGCCAAGTCGAAGTGTAGATCGTTGATCCAGACTGCATACATCAACCGAAGACAATCATGCAGTCATGGATGAAGTTCGCGAAGTGGTGAAGATCAAGAGCACACCGAAGCACACTTGTCGAAACGGACCTGCTATATTAGCCGCTCTCCTCAAGATGAAGTTACGGATTCAGTGCTTACTACTGCATTTCAACTTGCCTACAAGTCAGAACTTTGTCTTCAAGTTAGTGTGGAGCTCGATAGTACTGCGTCTCGGTGGATTCGACCGGCTCATCGTCCAGGAACGGTTTGAATGACGCGTTGACATTTTGACCGTGTTGAGAGTCATCACTGACGTTAGCAGCCGCGTTGCCGTGGTGGTGAAGATGCGATAAACTCAAGAGCGGAGTGAGCAGCGCACAGCAGAAGATGAAGATCGACATGTAGAAGAGTCCGGTGCTGTAGGAGCCGGTGATCCGGAAGATGATGCCGAAGAGAGCACCGCCCATGTTGCCTCCTGCGCCAACCAAACCGTTTACTGTTCCGGTGTGGTGCTCGTTCAAGTACGGGACGATGCCGTAGGTCGAGCCACCAGTAGCTTGAGCAACAATGGCCACAAGCACGTAGAGCACGACGCAAAGGCCGAGAGAGTGCGAGTGGCTGAGTGCCATCACAAATGCTCCGAGGATGCACAACAGCAGAAGCTGAACGTACTGACGGCCACGCATACCCACTCGACGATTCACAGCGTCGGACGTCAAGCCACCAACTGCACGGGCGAACAAGTTCATGAGACCGAACGACGACGCCACCGTGGCGGCGCTTGTCTTGGACAGCAACGAACAGAATGCACTGTCCGTGCAGCCGTTCTTGGTGAACTCCTTGTAGAAGTACAGCGCGCCCATGTTGTTCAGCTGTAGCTCAGTGCCGAAGCACGCCGCGTAGTGTGCGATCATGATCAACACGTTTCGGTCCGACAGCACGATCCTGAACGCGTCCATGAGACTCGGTCGTTTGGGCTGCTGATCTGGAGATTGCACGTTCAAAATGGTGCCCTGCTCCGCTTGTGTCTTCTTGTCCATGAGCTCTTGGAAGTCTCCTGTCGGACAGCTATCCACTGCAAAGCGGATCACGACACCCATGATGATCATCAGCACCGCGGGCAGTGCGATCGTGATGCGCCAGCCCAAATCTTCCGAGATGTGTCCACTTGACGTGATGGCGTTGTAGACGAACGGAAGCAGCAGGAACGCGAAGCCAATGCCCGAAAGTCCCAAGCCGCCCGTGATGGCGTTGGCCGCGCCAGCCACGTTGCGTGCAAAGGTGATCGTCGTCCAATACTGGCTCGTGACGAAGACGCAGCCCACGAGTCCGACGAAGAACCGTACGGCGAGCAGCGTGGTGGCGGAGTTGACGAAGGCAGCACAGAAGATCGGGATGGCTCCGAGCCACAGCACGGCACTCTGCACCGCCTGCGGCCCGAACCGATCCAGCAATGGGCCGGACGCAATACGGGAGAAGATGGTGCTGGCCGTGCTGGCAATGTCGGAGTTGAGCACTTCCCCATCGGTAAGACCGAGTTGCGTCTTGATGACGGGCATGAGCGGCGGGATGGCGTACCAACCGAAGAAGCCCGTGATGGCCGACATCCAGGACAAGTAGAAGATGCGCATGTGCGGCCGCAGCATGCTGCAGGGTCTGATGGTCGTCGCTCGGTCGAACTGCTTGGTGTCCACTGGCAGATCGTAGTGCTGCTCATCGGTCGCGTCTTCGTGTCTGTCCACTTGGACGAACACGCAACGTGGAGACTCGCCAGGTGACGGCAATCGGGACGAGAGTTCTCGTACACGAGGCGTCAACTGGAGCGAGCTCAGTGACAGACGCCGCGTTGGCGTGTTCAAAGACGGCGAGGAGTTAAAAGGCTCCATACGGAATGATGGGAATTCTGAAGTGAGCGGGGCTGTCCTCGGATGGGAGTTAATCTGAGCAGTCATGCATTTCGGATGACTCAGAGGAATAACTGGCGGTACAGCTCCTTGGCTCGTCTCGTACCGTCGCACCGGAATTGCACTGCACTTCAATATGGGTCGGTAGACCTCGATCACTGCCAGGCTTATGCGCGTGGCGGCACGCGCTCGCCATCTGGACTACGAGACTCGATGAGTGACCAAGTTGTGTCAATATTAGTTGCTGTCCTACCTGCTACTCTACTTGCGTTTAACGCGTGGTTCGGTGGTCTCCCTTCACTCGTACGGCTCGTCTTCGAGGTACATGGTGCTGTGGGATCGCTTGGATTGGTGGCGGTCGTCGTCCGCTTCTTGCTCCTGCTGCAAGTGGGGGAACCTCAGCAGCGGGGTCAGCAGAGCGCAGGCCAGGATAATGAGGCCTGTGTACAGCAGACCCGTGCTATATCCCGTGGTGCTACGGAAGATGATGCCGTAGATCACGCCGCCCAAGTTGCCGCCAGCACCCACCAACCCGTTCACGGTGCCCGTGTGCTGTTCGTTCAGGTACGGCACGATGCCGTACGTGGACCCGCCGGTTGCCTGCGCTGCAATGGCCACCAGCACGTACAGCGCGATGCATGCACCGAGCGAGTCTAACTGACTCAAGATGATCACTAACGCGCCCAGAACACACAGCAGCGTGCATTGCACGTACTGGCGTCCACGCATACCTAGTCGGCGGTTCACGGCGTCAGAAGCCAAGCCGCCAAGAGCGCGAGCGAACATGTTCATGAGCCCAAAGGACGACGCCACAGTGGCGGCGCTGGTCTTGGAGAGAAGGTAGCAAGAGGTGCTCGCTGTCGTGGTGCAGTCCGTTTTACTGAACTGCGTGTAGAAGTAGAGTGCGCCCATGTTGTTGAGCTGCAGCTCCGTGCCGAAACAGGCTGCGTACTGGGCAATCATGACCAGCACGTTCAAGTCGGTGAGCACAATTTTGAACGACTGAAGCATACCCATCGGCTTCGGCTGTTCGCCTGCGGGTGCCTGCGTCATTGGCAAGACGCTGGAACTGCCGCTGATGCTTATCCGGGCAGGAGCGGCTTGGCCGTTCTGCTCAGCTTGTCGCTTGGTGTTCATGAGCTCTTGGAAGTCGCCCGTCGGGCAGCTATCCACAGCGAAGCGAATGACGGTGCCCATGATAACCATCAGCACTGCAGGCAAGGCGATGGTGATACGCCAACCCATGTCCTCCGACACGTGGCCGCCTGAAGTGATGGCCTCGTACACGTACGGCAGCACCAAGAAGGCGTAACCAATACCCGAAAGTCCCAGCCCACCGGTAATGGCGTTGGCTGTGCCGGCAACATTACGCGCGAACGTGACGGTCGTCCAATACTGACTTGACACGAAAACACACCCGACGAGCCCAACGAAGAAGCGCACGATAAGCAAACTCGTGGCCGAGTTGACGAAGGCAGCACAAACAATGGGGATCGCGCCGAACCACAGCACGGAGCTCTGCACTACTTGAGGTCCGAACCGATCCAGCAATGGGCCGGACGCAATGCGTGAGAAGATGGTGCTGGCCGTGCTGGCGATGTCGGAGTTGAGCACTTCTCCATCGGTAAGACCGAGTTGCGTCTTGATGACGGGCATAAGCGGCGGGATGGCGTACCAACCGAAGAAGCCCATGATGCCCGACATCCATGACAAGTAGAAGATGCGCATGTGCGGCCGCAACATGCTGCGCGGCTTGATTGTTGTTGCCCGATCAAACTGCTTGTGGTCAACTGGGAGATCGTACGCCTTGGAGGTCACAACCTCCGGCTCATCGATGTGGAAGTACGCCGTGTGCGGCGTTTGGGCGGGCGACGGCAGGCCGCTCAGCCGCGACGAGAGCTCTCGTGCTCGAGGCGTCAGCTGCAGCGAGCTCAGCGACAGATGCCGCGACGGCGGGAACTGGTACGGCGATGCTTGGTCGGGGACTTGTGGAGTCATCTTTGTAGTGTGCGATCTATGAAGTCTTTGACGATGTTGTGGTGGAAGGCGTCTCCGTCACTACTGCTCCATACACGGTGCAGTGTGAGAACTGTAAGGCGAATTGAAAAGTGCAGTCAGGTTGGTAGCGACTTGAGGCATTCGACGTGGACCGCCGGAGGATCCGGACTGCATGGGAGCAGTTTGCATACAAAACGCAAGGTAGAACGCGGGCGGACAGCGAGTTGCCGACGTCATCTGAGACCGCCGAAACTGCCTCGTCACTTGCCGTTTCTGAAGCAAACTTGATTGGCAGACGAGCGCGCGATGATGCGCCTGCCGACTGTCGTTTATGCCGCTGGCGGCACACGACCAATTTGCGGACGGCATTGGGCGACGCAGTGGCGGCATACCACGTCGCAGACTACCTGAGCTCGAAATGCAGGGAAACGCGTCGCCATGACGTTCCTGGGACGACATTCACGTCGGGGCTGCATTAATCCCGGCGGTACATGTGGAATCAAAGACAAGCAACGTTGATGCTTGGTGTGCGGACACGTGGGACGCCATCGCTTTAACAAGTTTCAAACAATAAATCGTTGGTCTTTCAGAGGTTCTGGAGTTCGTTTGATGCACGCAAGGACATTGGTGTGATGTAATTATTAATATGGCGCTCACGAATGACTTTGCTGGGTTTCCTGCATCTTGGTGTGCCATTCAGCAGCCAGTTGACTTGGAGCTTCGACTCGGTGGAGCAGCGCCAAGTGGTCGCGACGAATTGCCTTCATCCTGCCACATACGCACACTCTTAGCTATTATCTTAACATTTGTCAAAGTTATGGCTCTTCACCGTACCGTTGAACGAGTGAGGCCACTTCACTTTGAGCGTCCAGTTTGGCATTTTCTTGATCTCGGCAGTTCTTCTGCATCGCCTGAAGATCTCTACATTTCATACACGAGTTCCACCATCTTAGCGAATTAAAGGCAGTAGATTTCGAGCTGTAACGCATACCGATGGGCAATTTGAAGAGCGTGGTCTTTGCTGGTTCGAGCCTCTTTCTCTTCTGCCGTTAGGTAGTAAGAACAATTTTCAGTCGATGAAGATAGTCCCGCAAAAAATGTTTTCTCATTCACTCACCATTAAGCTGAGTCTTCAGCCCTTGAGCTTCTTCTTCCACTGTATTTGCATGTGCTTTCGTTTCCTGTGGTAATTGTAAAATGAATCATCACCCATTTTGCATACTTCTTACTCGAAGCAATTTCAACATACATCAAGAAGAGTCGAGAGTTTCTGCAATCTGGCCTCTGCTTTCTCGCGCTGAGACTTTTCGCTCTCCCATTCGATACGTAGCCGCGAGAGTGTTTGAGTCAAATGCCGAAGCTCGAGATCCATTTTCCGGAACTCGTCAGCTTTCCTCTTCTCCAGTGCGTCGCGATGTCCCTGCAGTAACCATCATATAGTTGAAAAAAAAATAGCCACACGCGCTGTTAGAACGGCATAAAATCAGCCGGCACTAGCCTTGTTGCACCTGCGTGGACTTCCATTCTTCTCGCTCAGCCTGATATTGTTGTTGAAGGCGCTCGAGTTCCTGTATGATAGTCTGCCTTGAAATTACTTCCAGCTTTTGGCAACCAAACCAGGACAAAGGACAATGGTTAGACCGAACCGATCCGCGAGTGGATCAGCTTCACTCCGACCTGAACTTGGGCTTGAAGTGTCGAAACTTGTGTTTTGGTATCTTCCAGCTCACTCCTTGTCTGCTCCAAACTGCGAAGCGCAGACATCATCGTGAGTGAGCGCTCGGTTAGTCAGAGAGAGAAATGCACGAAGCTTACTCGTGAGTTTTCCGCTGAACCTCGAGTAATAGCTGCTTGTTCGTCCTTTGCTCTTCTTTAATCTCTACCTGGAGACGCTCGTAGTCTCTTTCGATCATTGTCTGGCAAGTTCACCTCGTTATCTTTTTCAGTTCAACTCCGCGTGAAGTAAAACTATAGCCCACCACTTGTTGCTGTAGCTTGGAATTCTGGAGAACCACAAACAATTCACTTTACGTGACAAGTCCTACGACGACTTCATTGCAACTACTAGCGTACCTGTTCTTGCATTTCCTCTGCAAAGCGATAAGCTTGTTCTCTCTCCTTTACAATCGAGTTCAGTTGGTCTTCTCGTTGACGTCGAATCTCCGACATTTCTTCGATCAATTGAGCCTGATCCCGTTTGGTTTGTTGCAGTGCCTTGAATTTGTCTTCATGTTCACTGTAAATACCAGGTCAGTGACAACTGTGCTTTACTACTCGGGCAATAAAGAACGCCTCACCGAATCCAGCCAAGTAGAGATTGGTACTCGTCTTGAGAAGTTTTTAACCGACCAAGAAGCTCATTCTTTTCTTTCTACTTGATCAAAATATGTTAGTTGCAACAGTGCGCTTCACATACGCCGCATCTTACCTCTTGATCTTCACACATTCGCTTTCGGTCAGCTAAATCACTGATGGCTGTACGATATTTTGATTGGTACTGAACCAACTCGGCATTTAAGTCTTCTGAGACCTCCTCGTGTTTTTTCTTCAGCTAAAAAGCAAAATACACACGTAGTTAATACCAGACAAAGTGTAAATCACTTTTGTCTTCTTACATCCTGCACGTGTCTTGCCACCACAAGAGCTTGCTGGAAAAGCTCGTTTTTGGTCACCGACTGGAGAAACTCCTTCACGTCTCCAAATTCTGAGCGCTGTAAAAGTTGACGTACAACGAGTCCAGCATTGGCTTCGGTGCTGTAAACTGTTTTTGCTGGTTTTGCCTGCTTCGAGTTTCGTGTAACTCGTTTTACTCTTGCTGGTGGGGGTGGCGGGGTGAGTATTGCTGTCGATTCTCCACCTTCGACTACACTTCTTGCTTTAAAAGTTGTCGTTTCACTCTGCGCATCTTCGCTCACTTTGCTTCTCATCGACCCACTCCTTGATGCTGACTTATTCTTCTTCTTAATCACGGCAGCTTTCACTCCATTTAACAATGTAGTATTAGACTCTGTGACCACATTTTCCTTCTCTCGGATCTGCTGTCGCCGGCGCACAAGACTTGCTCGGTCCATTCGCACTAATTACAGCAGTTTCGAGTTGTGGCTGTTCACAATTATTATCCTACTAGGGTGACTTGAAAACAATGAAAAAGCATGCATTCTCTCTCTCAAGCGCTTAAAAGAAACGAGTCTAGTTATTTTGTTGGCCGTCTAGCTGTGAATACTTGGTTCCAATGTCTCCATGATGTTTTTGTGCATGTTTGGCTTCACCGATCCATATTCTCCCGAAGTTCGTACCAACCAACTTTCTTCACGGGAAAACTTGGACAACGGAGGCGCGAATGCGAC
>KV743002.1:5082-24045 GCA_000468175.2 Phytophthora cryptogea
GAGACCTCCCACCAGCTCAGCATCGTGAGCCCGAACTCGAGTTTGTACCAGTGGTATTGGCGCGCCACGTAGTCGAACATGTTGGTTGAGCTCCTCGCGATGACTTGTTCACTGCTTTGTCGCTCCCAGCGACCTCGGTATTAACTTTAACGGGTACGCCGAAACTTTATCGGGAGTTTATGCGACGTGTGATGAAATGGCACGTTCTGATTGGTCCATATTAAATTCTCCATCCGATTGGCTAAAACATACGTCATGCTAAATGTAGCCATTTCGAGTCCAGCATGGCGTCGTTGCAGGAGCGCTTGCGGTCGATGGTCGAAGCCCCGCGACGGCGGCAACGGGGTCAAGTTCCCAAGGATTTAGTCAATGCGGCGCAGAAATTCCAGCGAGATTTCGTGCACCGAGCGGCGGATTTCAATACTTCAGAAATTTCCGACTGCGCCGACAGCCTCGAGGAGCTGCGCAATGGCAAACGCGAAGCTCGCGAGAGTCGGCAGATGATGTGGGAGGACCATTTTGCAACGCAATTGCAGGCCGAAGAGACGAAGTTTGAGGCAGCCAAACAGCTGAAATTGCGGCAGGAGACGTCCATGTTGACGCAATTGAGGTCCGACTCGGACAAGTGGAACATGGCCATCGAGCTGAGACTGCTCGAATACATGGACGCCAGTCTGTCGGTCGCACCGGAGGAAGTCAAGAGAGCGTATTTTATCAGCACCAACAAGGCTGGGCTGCCACCGTTGCATCGCGCGTGTAAGGCCAATGACATGCAGTTGGTGCAGCTCTTGCTGAGACTCGGGGCCGACTTGACCACCAACGACGCGTCGCAAAAGGTAGTCGGTTGTTGTTTGACTCGCTTGCTTGTTAAGTTCTGACGATGGGGTGTTGTGTGCAGAGTGTGTTTCATGTCGTGGCGGAGTTTCGACTCACGGATTTGTTCAAGTTCCTTGCAGCGAAGTTGACGACCGAGACGGAGAGAGTTTTGCTGGGGATTGACAACAACGGGTACTCGTTAATGCACCTTGCTGCCGCGAACGGGAGTGACGGCATTTTGGCGGAGCTACTGCTACCGTCTCGACGAAATATGATGAGACCGCTGGCCAATCTAGTGACGCACGACGAGAAGCAGACGGCACTGCATCTCGCAGCACTACGCGGTCACATTTCTTGCGTTGAGATTTTGTTGAAAATGACTGACGCAAAGGCGAGTTTACGAGACAGAAGAGGTTCCAACGCGCTTCACCTTGCGCTGCAGCAGACGTTCGATATTGAAAAACTTGTAGCGGTTTTCTTGACGCACACACCTTCCGAACAAATGCACGCCACGTTCACCAATCTGGACGAGGTGACCGGCCAAAGCTGTTTGCACACTGCAATCATCAACAACTTCCGGAAGGTTTCGATCGCCATGATTCGCAGTGGTAAGGTCCAAATCGACGCAGCTACCAGAGAAGGTGGCTGGACTCCTCTTCACTTGGCCGTGATCACAGAAGAGATCGACGTGGTCAAGGAACTGCTAACGGCAGGAGCGACTCTGGATGCTGTCGATAATGACGGCCAGACACCTCTGCTGCAGGCGTGCCTTGGAGGGCACCTCAAGATCGTGCGTCTCCTTTTGAATGCAGGCTCGAATCCGTCGCACCAGAACAAGCAAGCGCACAGTCCGCTTCATTATCTTTCAGCTTTCTGTCGAGACCGGCAGCTTCTGCGCGATGTCATCGCCAACGGGGCGGATGTGAACGCCAAGTCAATGAAGCTCAACACCCCCATGCACTTTGCTGCGATGAACGGGAACGAGGTGGCTACCCAAGTTCTACTAGAGCATGGTGCGAGTGCCAGTGTGATCAACGAGGACAAGAGGAGTGTCGTGTACTTGGCTAAGAAGTGGCGACACCGCTCCGTCGAAGACCTCGTCCGGCCACCAGAGGACGAAAATGATCGAGACGAAGCACGCAGTTTGAATCACCACGCAAAGGCGAAATCTCCGCTTGCGATGGCCTCTCGCCAAGCTCAACTGCGATCGATGGGTCACGCGCGTGGAGCTTCACACGCTCGTCCACGAACAGCAGTGATCATGACCACCAGGTCCGAAGAGTCCGATTCAGACTCCTTGTACGACTTCGAAGACGACGAACTGATCCTCCCCCCATCAACTCCGTGGCCCATTGCAGTAGACAGCAACAACAGCAACGAAAGTCCCAACAACCCCAAGCTCCCAACCTCTGGAAGCTGCAGGAGCTTCGGAGAACTGCGAGATCGCTACATGGGACAACGGTCTCCGTTAAAGCCCGTTCTGCTAGCTCAAGACCGACAGAAGGTTTTGATGGACGAACTCTTAGCTGCTCGTGCAAAGAGAGAGGAGCGATCTCCTTTCACCGCGCCAATGACGCGCTTCTCAAGGCATTTAGTGGTGGAGCCTGTCCGTATTCCGTGGGAAATGACCGTCCCCGTTTCGCACGTAGCAAGCGCCGACGCTCTCTCGTACCAGCGCATGTTGAAGCCTAGTATCCGAACCAACATCGGTCTGCTACGTGACCACCTCGCCCACGCTCCTCAACTCCATTGGCCTCGACATGCAGGTCACCCGGTCTATCGAAAGGCGAGCAGTCCGTAACCAATAGTACACTGAAGCGTTCCTAGCCGCACGCGTTCATGCACCAGTGAACAAATCTTGGATATGAAGATCGTCGATATGCAGAGCTGACAGAGCTCAAGTTGAGACTGTTCGAGAGCTCTGTCCACCGGAGAATGGAGATCGCGGCCGGACAGAGGTTGAGTTCACTTCTCAATTTCCGTGACGGAACGCACCACAAAGTGAGAGTAAAACATTGGGACCTCATCTTGTAGTGGGGTGCTGTGAAATCTCCTCCGCCTACGGGAGTCAGAATGAAAAAACGAACTTCATTCGCCGCGTCGCCACGCCGGATCGTACCAATGCCAATCGCCGACAAACCAAACGCTTGGTCATGGCAGGTGCTGCTTTGACTTTGATCGGTGCGTCGGCAGGTGTTGGGTACGCCACGCTACTAGCTGGTCAGTCGGACGCTACTGCAACAGCAAATGGCGGCGAGTTTGGAAGTTCCGGACTTTGTCGAGTACATGGGTGATCTGTACTACCTGAGCTTTGAAGAGCTTGACCAAGATAAAGACGGTCGCCACGTATGAGGAATACATGAACGACCTTGAACAAGTTTGGGCCAAGAACAAGGAGGACATCGCCAACTCGGATCTATCGGAGATCGTCAAGAGTTATCTGCTCGACCAGCTCGAAGAAAAGATCACGAGTGACACTGCCTGTGTCAAGAAGGCCATGGTCCTGGTGCGTGGAGACCTCCACTGCTTGCTACGTTTTGGTTTAGGTTTCTAACTGTTTTTGTTGTTGCTACATTTGCAGAAGAAGAAGCGGTCGTTGACCTTCGACAAGAAAACCATCGACTCACTCTACTACATGTTGGAGGTGTACTGTTTTGAGACTCCGATCGAGATCCCGCAGAAGTACATGCAAATGCTCCCGGGTACACAGGCACCTGTGACTCCTCCTGAGCCTTCACTGCCTGCTGTCCCAACTCTGACAACCGTGGACGATGTCTCCAAGACTCTTGTGATCGACACCCCCGAGGGACCCGAGATCGTGACCCCAGTGGGCCCTGTCGTCGACGACAAGCAGGTCGTAACCATCACGACGGCGGATGGCAGCAAGTCGACGACGACTGTGGATGTGGTGAAGACGACCAACGGAAACAACGCGTTGGAGATCCCGACGGGATCTGGAGGCGGCACTACGTCGGCGATTCTACCGTTAACGCCATCAACAACTGAGGGCAGTGTGGTCAAACTACGAGAGATGTTCTCAATCAGCTGACTGGGAACGGTATTGACAATGGAGATAAGGACTTCATGTCGAAGGACAAGTTCCAGCTGCAGATCGGCTCCCACTTCTCCGAGAAGATTTTGGCGTTGAAGGAGAGGGCTCACGACGAGGAAACAGAAAGTGATAAAAGTCTGAAGCAGCAGCAACAACTGCAAGACTGCATTATCCAGGCTACAAACAAGGTATGTTGGGTTGTTTGGGGCACTACTAATAGAGAACACACAACTGACAGTTTTGTGCTTTGTGTTTGTCTAGTTTGGGTACTACGGCGTGTACGAACAGCCTCCGCACTTCCAAAATGCCGTGGACTGGGTTGACAACGAGTGCATGAATCAGTGAGCGACAAGATGCTGGACGGGAAAGTTGAAATATGCCACTTACAGCAATGTGCTGTAGGTGGCTTGCATATTTCATTTTTTCTGTGCGCGTACACTTGGAACGGTTTGTAGGTCACCACCAACAATCATGTTAAAATGAAAATGTCCTTTATCAATTAGTTATCCAACCCTCGAGTGAGCACTGCAAGGCGCAAGTACAGTGTGGCAGTGCTGCTGATGGTCATAACATCGCTATCATTGCTCGTTTCAAAGTTGTCTTGGAATGGTAACCCAACAACTCGCGCCAAACACCCCAGCAATGCACTTGACTCTTTTAGCACAATTGGTAGGTCAAGCACATATTCATTTGTCGCCAGGGGTACCGGGATGCTCGCACGTCCACCTGACAGCCACATACACAGGAGAAATTGTTGGCTTGAACTCGCTACTAGACGCATGGCCGCCACGTACACAGCGTTTCCAATTGAAAACGATCCAAACTCCAAACCTAGATCATTCGACAGCGTGAGCAACGATACTCCCTAGTTATACTATTGCTGCAGTGTCAACTTACCTGAAACTCCAGTCTCGGCCAACAACTCCACATATCCATGTTAGTCGCAGCGAGGTGAAGCTCGATCGGGTGCGCCCACACCGTATCCATCTTTGGCAGTAAAATGCGTTCCTGTTTGCCACTGGAGTGACGGTAGAGATCTGGCATGGACAGACTTCCGCCACTTGTGCTTGCATGAACTTGGGTTTGGCCCCGCGTCTCCCCTTGAATCACTTTCCATGATGAATCGTTGCTTGAAGACTTGACTGGATCATCGACAACCAGACGCCACTTGCAGAAGTAGCTGAACTCGGACGACGGATGCAGTGACAGCAGGTCTATCATATGAGCGATTGAGAATGCCTCTTGACCTGCGGGGCAAGAGAGACCGGATGCACCGAGGAGCTCTCCAACAATGTGGATCGATGCCATTGCCCGAGCTTTGGCGACGCTTTGCAGCAGTCGGTAGAACATCTAACGGACACTACGCAAGACATGCACACGATTTCAAAGTAAGCTTGTTCGCATTGCAGAGTGTCGCCTACCTAAGAGCTCGACGAACTCAGCAGCGGCACGTGGTCACCTCCTCGTGAGTTGTCGTTTACTCGCCCGATTGGATCGCCTATCACGATTCCGGTAGGTGCTTCCTCTGAGCCGACAGCTCGGTATCCAGGACCATCGCTACTTCTTCTCTTCATGCTGTACATGTCGTCATCGTCAACTCCAACACCCGCCCACATCAAGCGGAAATCGCCGTTCCTCTTCGATACGGCAATTAGTGTTCCCAATGTAGTCGGTACGAGATACATGAGCGCCGGCTGACCCATTTCCGTGACCATGACAGCGATATTAGCGAGTGCCAATCCAACAGCGTAGCCGACAGCCATGAGCTGGAAGTAGTTTGTGTTGCCCCGAGAATAGTCGAAGCGCAGCGAAAACGAGAGAAGCATGCCTGGCAAAATAATGTCGCCAAGACCAAGCATGCTGACACCTCCAGCCCAGTCTAATACTCGAGGCAGCACGAGTAGCATCGGCATCGGCTCCGGATCTACACATGCTGGGTACTGTGGATATCTTTCACAGTAGTCGACGCCTGGATAGCCACTTTTCGTGTAAGCTGCAGGACCACCAGTTGCTACGTCTTCCATCACGCTTGAGCCGAAAAAAATCGGAGACAGGAACACGAAGAAGACATCGTAGCAGAATGCCAGCGACAGCAGCACCGTCGCCACTTTGAGGTTGGGCAACTGTACCGTACGTAGGAACACGAAGCAGAGTGACATTCCCATGATGTCCTGCAAAGCCCAATACGTCCGCCGATGCATATACCACACGAGAGCAAGTGCACAACTTGGTAGAAAGCCGAGAAGCTCCGACAGCCGCACAGTGTCGCCGAGCAAGGGTATTGTGACGTCTCGGGAAGAAGAGCTCGGCATCAACCACTCTACTGCAGGCATCGTCACCACCTGAAACAGCGTTGCTGCACCCGACACGGCAAAAAGTACAGGAATTGCGCCGCCAATTTTCACGTAGTAGAGCACCGTCAGGAAAACGCCTGCAAGCACAATGAAGCCCACAGCGTGCCTCGCATCCAGTTCCCAAATTTCCTCTCTACCTTCGCTCTCGTCTTCCCCGTGATGCGAATCCTGTTCGTCTCGCATCTTCTGCTGCTCACGAGTTGCGATCTCCTCACTCCGTCGACGAAAAGAACTAGTCGAATAGTACGCCGCCCCCAACGCCGTCGCCACACCAATCGCCCAAAGCAGCATCGACGACACATCAATCAGCGGCAATTCACGTCGATACGTCCGCGCCACCAGCGTCGTGGGGTATTTATCCATGGCCTTCTGCAGCTTCTGTCCATTCACAATGGTCACGTACACCACCGGAATCTCGAGTTCCTTGATCACCGTCCGGTTCGTGGCGCCCATGAGCACGAACGTGTCCCACATGCAGCAGACCTGGTGCTTCCTGCCGCTCTCGTGTTTCTCGGTCCGTCCCGTGAGCACGCACGACCTCGACGCGCACCTGTGATCCGCACTACACTCCTCAGCATCCGTTTGCCACACCGGAGATGCCAATTCGTCCACGAACGCTTGTCCTCGACTGCAGTCGTACTCGAACACTGGTTTGTCCAGCACTTGCAAGTGCGTAACAGCAGCGACGGCTGCACCTGTTTGTTCACTTGTAGAGCTCAAGACCGACGACGTATTTGTACTATTATGACTAGCTACAGCCTCGTACACAGCTCTCTTGGTGCCTCTCACAATTAATCCTTTGGCGCCTGCCGCTTGAGCTTTCAGCGCCTTGACGACGAACGAGCAGTTGCCTCGGTCCACCACCACCACCGCACCATGTGGTGACGTCGTCGTGTCACTTGGGAGGCGGTAGGACGCGCAGCCGTCGCGGTTTCCGGCCGGTAACTGCACCAAACGCTTCCAGCGCGAGTCGTGACGCGCAGGCAGCGAGATGCCCCACCCAGCGGCGGCGCTGGGCGCGCACAGCTGCTCCGCAAAGGCCGGCGGCTCGTGCGCAGACTGGGGAAGCAGATCCAGCGACAAAACCCCCGTGGGGAGCACGCCGCGAGCGCTCGGGAGCGACAGCAGCAGCAGCAAGAGACACTTCATGCGCAACTTGGATACTGAACGAGGTCGGCGTTTGTGATTGGGTAAAAATAGATGGGACGGAAATAGAAACCTAATTTTGGATTTCTAAAGGGTGTATTGTTTTTAGAAACCCAAAATTAGGTTTCGAATTCGGTTTGTTGAAGAGAAGTTGACGTTTTATGTTTTTTTGTTTGTAGTGCTGGTTTTGATTTTATTTAATAATAATCGCGATGGATTCGAGGAAGTGTGACAAGATGAAGTTGATGAAGACGAGGCAGGCGTTGAGTGCGAGTATCTCGGCGGACGCGTTGTTGATGCATCAGGAGCAACTTTCGAGAAGGCCGGTGCAGTTTGCGATTACGGATATTTTACCAGAGAACCAGAGAAATGGGAAAAAAGTTGATAATGTGTTGCCTACATCGCCAGTGATGTTAGGGCCGTTATCTTTGCCTCGACCGGCCAAAAACTCTGTGCTGGCTTCGGATCAGGTGCCTCTAGCAGCACCAAAATCGGTCAAGAAGGAGTTGCGATCACCGACTTGGCCAGTTGAAAGCTATGCAGATCGACTGGAGCAATCGGAGAACACGGAGCTGTTTGCATACACTAGTGCGTTATGTCATCGTGTTACGGGAAGATATCTACCTCGTGCGCTGCTGCAGAGTGACCCTGAAGCGCAACATCGCGAGCTCGAACGTGTGCAGCGTGATCCTGAAATTCTGCGAGCTATTGATTCTGTGCGGGTCCTGTCAGCTCAGTTTAAGGACGTGGCGCAGAATACTTTGGGGCACCGTAAAGATTTGGGTCTCTCGCTTTTTCGGATCGAAGAGAATTATCTGAAGCTTTTTGAGAAGCTGCTGGAACTTTCGCTTCGATTGTATTGGGACTACGAGCAGCGAACTGAAGCACAACGAAGAGAAGACCGAGCGACTGCCGAACGGTGGCGTGAAAAGTATGAACGAAAAAGTGTTGAGTACGTCAAACTCAACAAGAAGCTGGCTGCTCGGGAAATCATTCATCGAGCCCGGGAAATCGAGCTACACGATTATCAAGGTCAAATGAAAGAGGTTGAGAAAGAACTAGGAAGTCAACGTGAGCTCGAGGCTCAGATATTTCAGCTTCAAGACGCGGCCGCTCTCCAGCGAGTCCTCGAAAGCAAGTTACGAGAAGATTTTGCATCACTTACAGTAAGTTTCTACCGCATTGCTGTATGTTGATGTAAGTTGATACATTTTTCTTGTGCAGAAAACCCATGAAGACACGCTGGAATATCAAAAGCAACTACGTGAAGAGGTAAAACAGTTTATGTCCGAGTTGATTACGAGTTTTCTTGTAGCTAGACTCACGCAAGAATGGATGCAGTTGCAAGCTCAACACAGGCAGCTTATTAATGACCTCAGGTATGCTTGGCCTCAATCAAGTGGATAGAACAAATGTTTATGATGTACATGTAGTATCTGATTGTTTGCTGCCATATCAGGAGAACCGTTCGAGAAAAAGACCGATGCATTATCAAGCAGGAAGTCACGCTTCGTCAACTAGAAGAAATTGTTTCTGTTCCTCCAGTTACATTTGAATCGCGGTCAACACAAACTGAAGTGGACGACGACGGTCTATGGGATGTTCAGGTTTGAGATTAACTGGGTTTTGTGATTACCTTTGAACATCAAAACCTTACCAAACGATTTGTCTTTCTCTTGATAGGATGGAATCCCACGATTCGTATCGAAAAGTGTGTTACACAGAATGATGTGGCGTCGATTTAATGCGTTTGTCTCCTGCAAAAACTGTGGTGGTCGACCATTTCCTAAGTCAGTAAAGACGAATCCATTGGGAGCGGACCCTCATGATGGAAATGGCCAGGTAATGCACTAATACGGCTTAGCGAGGTAGAGCTGCTACTAATACGTATGCATACAGGAAGTAGATATTTGGTCTGTTGATAGAAGCAAAAAGCACACCAAGAAAGCTGCTAGGCGATTCGAGCGCATTGAACAACAGTGGTTCGTTTTCAGCAAATATCTCATTCTGTAGTGTTCACACTCACCAACTAAACATCGTTGTTGCCTCACGTTAGGGAGCTGCCGAGTCATACCGTGTTATTCCTCTCAAATTTGCCCAAGTCAGTTGTAGCGTTCCCGTTCTACTCGCTTGAACAAGTGATTGAAACGATCGAGGCGATTTACGACGATAAGTTCGCCTCCGATAAGGCGGACGAAGCTGACGGTGTAGCTCGAGAAGAACTGGTACGTTTGAATGTAGATAAGAGCATAGATTTCGCTGAACCAGACGGTGTCTAACATGTTAAACTTTGTTTTCGGCAATTGACAGTCTCGGTTTATCTGCGAGTACTTCCTGAAGACCCACGGCTTACGTCAAAGCGCTGAGATTGGTCTATATCGTTTCTTAGTCTCGGTCAAAAGCAAGTACCAACGCCACTCACACGTCCGATTGTTTGCTCGTTTGGCTAACCTGCTTAAGGTGCAAGACGAGGATTCAGACCCCCAAGAATCAGCGTTGACATCCACATCCAGCGTAGCTGGTAAGAAGAAAAGTACTGACAACTCCAGCCAGACAACAAACAATGAGATCAACCTCAAGGCTAAGACTCGCTCCAGTTACCTGGATCGGAGCTTCCTTCATGTTTTTTTGGAGGTTCGGCATTATTTGCTGCGCTCTCCACCACGCGTACTTCTAAAAGGGAAGAAAATACACAAGCAAGAAGATGGCCATCACAAAATACAAACAGAAGAGCACATCATTCAAGTAGAGCCTACGAAGAAGTGGGTGCCACTTGACCACGCCATCACTGTGCTTCGGTGGTTTATCAATTGTCTACCCGAGGATATCATTTCCGCCTACTGTCGGCAGGTACGCTAGCTCGTAGTTTGGAGTGTGTATGTTTCACTAACGAGGTCATTTCAACTGATAGGTCGAGTACAACACGGCAATTTACGATGGACGTACAATTACTGAGGTCGCAGGGAATCGCCTCGCAGTTAGAGCTGAGATGCGACGCGTTATGTTGGTTAACGAAAACCCAGACTCCTCTCAAACTAACAACGGAGATAGCAGCAAGAATCAACAGCGAATTTCTCGCATTGTTGCAGATGTGCATAAGGTGCTCAAGTTATTGATGGATGCACTTGAGCAACGCCGTGAGGGGATCAAAAAGGACTTGACGGCACTCTTTGATGCAGTAAGAGGTCATCTCTCGCTGTAAGTACTTGCTTTTTTCATTGACGTGATGCTTTATTTTGTTTTGCGTAGGGTGATGTGAATCACGACTGCGTTCTCAACCTCGACGAGTTTGGAGCAATTATCCGAAAGCGAAAGCCTCATTTCAGCGATCGGAGAATCCTGCGTATGTTTCGCGAGGCGCTCATGGGTGGCACTGACCAGTCTTTTGCATTATCCATGGAGGCCTTTGTGGTTGTTTGCAACGATCACGGGTTGGTATCGCTACTTCCCGATGATCGAATGGTAGATCCATTTGCTTCTCCTGAACCAGTTCCTGAAACCAGTCGACGGAAAAGGGCTTCAACGTCCAAAGAAGCACAGCAAATGGATGGCGAGTTACCAAAAACTACAGACGCAAAAACTACTCTCCTAGACATTCCCGAAGCTATTAACTGGGAGGAAAACACACTCCCGTCTTCAAGAGCGGAAGAAGTTGACGAAGACGAAAACCTTGTTGCAAAACACCCGGAAACAACGTTCGAGCTGTAGCCTAATACCATAGCAACGTTGCGTGCAATCACCATTCATTAGGATGCTGCCTCATGTGTTTTGCCTGAACTGCCATTGCTACTCGAGCGTTCTTCGACTGCACCCTTACTCCCTTCAGGCATAGGCTTGACTTCTGCTCCATCGGTAGTGCTTAACGTTTCGCTGACTGCTACATGGTTGCGATGTTTGGCACGGTTAGCCGCAGTGATAGCATGAATGCGCTGCATACTTGCGAAGGTCGCGATCTTGGCCAAAAGGTTGAGAACGAGGGTGAAGAGAGCAAATTGGTTTGTGCTACAACCTGGAAAGTGGTCCGACGCACCTCCACAGCTCACAATCGAGACGGCATTTGCATTGCAAACCTGGTCAAAGAACACTCGGCCTGAAACCCACAAACTCATCCAAACGATGTCGGTGACCACCGAAAAGCTGATAGCAATCATGTGCAAAGGCACAAGACGCGTGTACTTTGCACTCCATGACGGAGTACACGCAAGTAGACACCACAGCGCCAGTGAGAAGTTATAGGCCGGAAATGCCACGTAAGAGAGCTGCATCAGGAGACTGCAGCCAAGTTGGATCTGAGCCAGGCGACCCACCACTTTCCACCATTTCTGCTCTGGCGAAAGCACTGCAAGCGGAGTATTGGCAGGAGCTTTCTTCTTCGTACGACGCATCAGCCGGGAGCTCTTCGTTGGCATTCTTCAAAGTCTTCAACTCAAACCTCGGATGCGAAAGTGTCGGTCGACTCGAGGAAGCTCGAAAATAGTAGTCTTGAAACTCCTTTGACTTGTTAAAGTGTACCTTCATGCTCCTAATTGATCACGATGAGGGATATTAGTAGAGCCTTGGCTTTCGATATACTCGACGTACTGTAAAGTCTTATCAGCAAGCTTGGCATTCTGGGTCTTTCGCCAATAGTTCAAGATCAATTCATCCAGATACACAAGTTGCTGTGTAGATATACATGTACCACCTTCGCCATCAACATTGGCTTGAACGTGCTCTGAAATTAATGAATTCTGGAGAGAACTGGCTCGTGTGAAATGCAACGGATTAGTTCCACCGGTCTCTCCTTCAAGTTCAATCTCGCGAGTACTTGCTTGAAGATTCCAACCTCGAGCTTTGGACCATATTGAGCAGGCAACACTTTCATCACCTTTTCTCCATAGCAAAAGCACGAGATTAAACTTGATAGCAAGGCAATTCGGATACTGTTGTAGTCCATATTGTAGAAGCGAGATAGCAATGTCAACACCGTTGCGGCAAGCCGTGGCAACAGCCAAATTGTTCAGCAATAGTGTGTGACACGACATTATCTCCTCGCGAACCGACACGGAGACGCTGGATTTGTTGATCAGTCGCATTGCATCTTGAATTTCTTGTTGGGAAATCTGGTTAAGAGACTTGTAACATTCGTCAACATGCTCCAAGCATAATTGAGCGTCAGCCTTGTACAGACGCAGAAACAGCAGGGAAACCACGACATCTGCTTCAACGAAAGCGGCGCGTTGGCCGAGCTCCACCAGGTATTGCTCGCATTTACGGAGCGCTAGCGTAGGAAGCTTGCACTGAAGGCAGAGTAGTTCATATAGATTAATCGGTGTCGATCAAAAAGATGTAGTAGTGCAGTGTGATTGAACCCACCTGTAGTAGAACGTAGACATAATTTCGTGCAGTCTCCGCTACCACGCTGCGTGAAACATGCAGGTCCTTGAAACTGAGGTACTTCTCAAAATGCATCTTCGACTCGTGCCAACTGCCTGTAGGACAACGAGATTGTAAACGTCAGTTAGTATACTTCTTCAGCACAAAGTGTCATCAACTCACAACATTGCTTACCATTCTCCATAGCAGCTCGAGCCAAGTGTAAATAAACCGCCGGCGGACTCACATTCGTCAGCTGAGAAGGAAACAACGGCATCAGACTGGCTTTGGGGAATATACACGTCGATACCTCCTCTGCATTCGAAGACCCGGGGGCGCCACCCTGGGTGGTTTTCTTTTGATCTGTACCGCTACCATCCGCTTGAGTCTCCAGAACATATTCAAGAAAATGCTGCTGTCCCTCGAAGTTATTCATACGCTCTAATACAAGTGCGTAATTGAACAAGGGTCCCGACAGCGATGTATCAATCTCCAACGCGAGTTGCAGCTGCTCCGACGCAGCGTGGAAATCCTGAGCTTGTACATTCACCAAGGATTGCAGTGACAAGCAGGCTACCGGTTCATAGTTCACTCGAATGCACTGATCAAGCGCAGTGATTGCATCCACTGCCTGTCCATTTCGAATCAACGCCACCGCATACCAATAGTAAATCACTCCGTCCCTTTCATCGTCCACACAGGACCTCACTGCTTCCCTAAAGCACTCCACGGCTCTCGCACAGTCCTTCTTCTCCACCGCCTCTATCATACCACGTAGAAACAACGGCCATTTGCTAAAACGCTCAGCTTCTTCATGCTTCAAACAGAAATCGCTGCACACCTTCAGCAGTTCCTCCGCCATCAGCAGCTTCCCAACTCGGTCGTACGATAACCAGCAGCACACCAGCAGAATACACAAATTTGTAAGCATTGCAATTATATCCACAGCTTGTTGTGGTGTATGTGCCGTCTCCCAAAGCCTCTGCAGCAGCATCTTGAGAACGTAGCAAAAGTCCCTCCGATCTTCCCTTTTGAGCTCGAAACCATCACCTTCTTCACTTCTGCAGCTACCAATACCCACAAAAGCACTTGTCACTGCTATCTCCAATAGAAACACACGTTTTTGCCACTTCATATTCGCTGTTTGTGCTGTAATTGGCCCATACTGGACCAGGAACGCCACCACTTGAGTTGTCACGTGGCAGACGGCGATTGCACTCGCTTCTGGGCTGATTTCAGCGCTTCCAGCGCATTGCAACCGCTTCCGGACGCTCTCTAGCTGCTGGACGAGGTTGCTCTCGCTCCAATGTGAGCTGTGGGCGCCCCCAGCGGCGTCGCGCACGAGCTGCAGCAAGGATGCGACGTCCATCGAAAGCAGTTTGATAGTGATCATGTTAGACAGGGTATGATCCACATGGCTACATTTTGAAATGGCTACATAAATCTTGGCTGAAAAAGTAACGGCTGAAGGTTTATTTCCTGCATTTTGCTGTCGTTGGTCTCCGTTATGACTGGCAGCTACTTGCATTTGGCTGTTCGAGGTCGTAAAAACATGGTCGCGTCGTTTCTTAAAGCTGCTTGGGCTTTTTCGGGCTCTCGGGCCCGTTGTCTTCCACGACGATGGTCTGGATGCCGATGCACGTGTCAAGGATGTGAACCTTCTTCTGGAGCTGCTCCATGCGCACGTACTGCATGAAAATGGGGCCGTGGTAGGTCGAAATGCCCATGAACATGTGCCACCTGCAGCAAAAGACAGTCAATCAGTTAGCAGAGCAAACGAAATTGTTCTTCCAATTGCAGTCCAACGTACCAAGCGTGGCCCTGTGGGTTCACGGGAAGTCCTCGCATAGTGTGGCAGTAATGGTAGTCCATGAGCCAGAAGGCAAAGCCAATGAGGCTCGACGTCACGTAGGATCTGGCCACCGCCCGAGCTCTCGGGTCCTTGGCCTCTGCGTAGTGTACACAGAGTCGTCCAGCGCCCAGCACCGCCAAGATACCGAAGAAGACCTGGAAGACCGTCGTGAACCGGTAGATGGCGTGCACCACCGTGAAGACGGCGCCGATGGTCATGAGGAACACGATCATGTAGTTGCTGGCGTTCTTGACTGGGAGCTGCTCGATCTCGTTGTTGTACACGATGTAGAGCCACGCCAAGATGGACCAGACCATGGGCGTCTCGTCACACTGTTGGTACACGTGCTGCAGTGTACCATGGAACATGGCGGACCCGAAGCCCGTGACCATGACGCCAATGAATTGCAAGTGGAAGCGAGGCTCGAAGCCCATCTTGATGCTSCGATAGAGGCCGTAGAGKCCCAAGAGCACGAAGAGCRAGTTGCTGATGGTGTTCCAGAACTCRGCGATGTAGTAGCTGTGCTCGTAATTGCTCTCGCACCAGTCGATGGTGGATGTAGGCGGCCCCCAGAAGCCTGGTGTCCGCATACTACTGGTCTGCATTGTAGCCATGACACTGCAAGTTCCTCTGCGCACAAGTCGGCGAAAGTGGAAATGGCTTCGGAAGGGGCGTGCGTTTTGATCTCAGCTGGGACTTGCACTTTGTATGCCAACGCCTTTTCCACCCCACATGTGCATGTTGAAGACGGTCTTGCGATAAGCAGGTGGCGTTTTCTTGCCAACGCAAAGGCGACGTCCGACGTGCATGAAGCAAAACGGCCTTGGGAGGCTCCGACTGCATCAGACTTCAGTAGCAATAGATTAAGGCTTATACGACGCAAATAGGGACGAGCATGTCGCTCGCCAGACGTGTCCCAGCGAGGAACTACAACTGCTTGGGCTTGTGCGGGCTCTCGGGGCCGTTGGCCTCCACGACGATGGTCTGGATGCCGAGGCAAGTGTCGTGGATGCGCACCTTCTTCTGAAGCTGCTCCATGCGGACGTATTGCATGAAGATCGGACCGTGATACGACGACACGCCCATGAAAATGTGCCACCTGTAAGCGAGATCACATCAACAGCACGTTAGCACATCAGCGGCAAAGAACAGAGGAACACCAAACCAAATCGACGTACCAAGCGTGGCCTTGCGGGTTCACGGGAAGTCCACGCAGTGTGCGGCAGTAGTGGTAGTCCAGCATCCAGAAGCCGAAGCCGATGAGCGCCGACGTCACGTAGGACCTCGCCACAGCTCGAGCACGCAGATCCTTCACTTCCGCGTAGTGCATGCACAAACGAATGCACGTGAACACTGCCAAGACGCCGAAGAACAGCTGGAAGACCGTCGTGAAGCGGTAAATGGCGTGGATGATCGTGAAGACGACGCCGATCGTCGTCAAGAAGGCGATCACGTAGTTCTTGGCGTGTTGCATCGGGAGCTCCTCAATCTCGTTGTTGTACACGATATAGATCCACACGAGCATGGCCCAAACCATGGGCGTCTCGTCACACTGCTGGTAGCTGCATCACCAATACATAGTTAGCCATCTCTCCACCTCTCCACCAAAAGTCTGACGCACTTACACGTGCTGCAGAGTACCGTGGAACATGGCAGATCCAAAGCCTGTGACCATGACGCCAATGAATTGCAAGTGGAAGCGAGGCTCGAAGCCCAGTTTCACACTGCGATAGAGGCCGTAGAGTCCCAAGAGCACGAAGAGCGAGTTGCTGATGGTGTTCCAGAACTCGGCGATGTAGTAGCTGTGCTCGTAGTTGAGTTCGCACCAGTCGATGGTGGACGTGGGCGGTCCCCAGAATCCTTGGGGCTCGGACATGCCGACAGCGCGTACGTTGGCGTGCTCGACGATAGCCATGGGGTCTTGTATTGCTTGGGTCACGCGGGGTGAAATGACGAATGGGGACGGACAGGCTCTGCTTCAGATTCTGACGGTGTTCACGGACCGCAATCACGAATGCATAGAAAAAGCCCCTCAAGGCTGTGACAATGGAGATTGCGCGCGCTCAGCTGATGCATTGTGCGCCGTCCATCAGCGCTCGAGCTGCATGGCAACAGGTGAAGGAAGCGAGTGGAGAGAGGAAGGCTGGTGGCGAGATGGAGGAGAGCTCAAGGCGCTACAGCATTGCGGGATGTCTGTGATGCCTGACGAAATGGAGTTCGACTTGAGTACTTGAACGGGTTGGCTTTCTAGGTGCATGCTGGTTTTCGTGATCAACAGCAGAGTTTGCGCCTGTGTTGCGTCTAGAATGCGACACCAGAGACTTACAACGTGGAATCCTCCCAACTTCTCGGGCAGATCCAGCGCGACGGAGACTCAAAACTTACTTTCGTGGTATGGAACAAGTGCGTTAGCGGTATTGCTAGTCGTTCTCAAGATCGGGGTTTCTCGACACCGACCTACATCAGTCGGTTTACTCCAGCGAAATGTTGATGTATAGCAGTCGACGAGCGCTACTGCTGCGGGATGTTGGTCCTTAAGGAGAAATTACGCCCCAGTTGCTCTGTCAGTCGCCGAAGTTCATCGTCTCACACGGATAGACCTCAAAGACCAAGGCGTTGTGCGGCAGTGAACCGCCAGCGACTTCAACGCGGGCAGCACGCCTCTGCTGCTTTCCCAGCGATTACAGAGCGGCAGGACTTTGACAGCACTCGTCGCAAGTTGCGACGAACAGGTACACTGCAGGTACTACTAGTATATGTGTATTGGCATTGCGAGCTCCACGTATTCGAGACGAAATGCTTTGCCGCCACATTACGCCGTTCTCAGCAACTTGCTGCCCGTCCACATCTTCCAGCTCCACCTGCACCTCGACCAGCTCGTTGCAAATTGGCGATCACCACGGCATGCATCAGCTCCATTTCAGCAACCACATTTCATGGGTGCCGGGCACAGCCATCTCCACCACGTACTTGCCTCGCTGCGATTGGCGGAAACCCCGTCTCCCGTCGGAATCAATCCGTCGCTTCCAGGCTTGGAAGTTCCAGCAGATACCAATTCAACTCGAACATGGCGCTGAGTAAACCCATGGAGATGGTGGTGGCGGCCACCGCGGCGGGCGTGGGCGGCTTCCTGTCCACGAGCATCCTGTACCCCCTGGACACACTGAAGACGCGCATCCAGTCAGGCGCGCCGCTGCTCCCGGAGGACGACGAGGACAGTGCGACGCCCAAGAAGAACAAGCAGGTGGCGCTCCTCAAGTCGCTGTACCAAGGGATCCAGTACAAGGCCGCCGAGTCGTCCACCTCCAAGTTCCTCTACTTCTACGCGTACACGATGCTGGCTCAGATGGTGGCGCCCAAGGACGGCAAACCCATTGGCACACTCACGGATCTGGGTATCGGATACCTGAGCGAGCTGTGCCATCTGCCCATTACGATGCCCATGGAGCTCGTGGGTACGCGGATGCAGACGAGCTCCGAGTCCGGCAGCATCCTCCAGATCCTTCGCTCGATCGTCAAGGAGAGCGGCGTCGGGGGACTGTACAAGGGACTCGGCGCCTACTTCGTGCTATGTTTGCAGCCTGCGATCCAGTACACGGTCTTTGAGCGGCTCAAAGGAATGTACCTGCGCAAGTTCAAACAGGCCTCGCAGGCGCTTGGGGCGTTGGAGGTGGGAGTTCGTGTTGTTGAGGCGATTGTGGTGTATTTGTAACCTTTGTGCTGTGTTCATTGCTGCTAACGTAGGCGTTCGTGCTGGGAGCGATCGCGCGGTCCATTGCGACGCTCGTGCTGTTCCCGTACATCCGCGCGAAGGTGCTGATGCAGACCAACAAGAAGAAGCAGACGGCAGTGGCCGACGCAGAGCAGGGATCGTCGGACACGTGCGCAGAGCCCAAGAAGGAGACCATTGCGTCGACGCTGCAGCGCGTGTACACGGAGGAAGGTCCACTGGCGCTCTACCGCGGTCTTGGACCGGAGCTCACCAGGGTACGTGCGTTTGCGGCGGTCTCGTGCCGATTGACGCGCTTTGAAATCTAACCTTTCGCTGTGTGTTGGTTGATACAGGGCGCGCTCTCGTCCGCGCTCATGCTCATGATCAAGGAGAAGATCCAAATGTACATCACGCTGGTCATGGTGCTCGTCAACTCGGCCTAGACGCAGAGAGACCTTCATTCACTAATCGACAAATCGACACCTTGGGCCGATTTTTCGCATACAGCGGATATGTCGGCTTACGCCAAGTTGAAGTGGTCTGTGACGACACCTCGGGCCACCGAAAGACATTGCTTGAGCTGCCTTGGCGACGCATTTGCCTCCATGGTGGGGCTACAGTAATGATGATAGCAGCGAACACAGTTATCGTAGATGCGGAGGTGAGACCCGACCAG
>KV743006.1:0-19917 GCA_000468175.2 Phytophthora cryptogea
ATAGTGCGTCATCATCTGCAGCAAATACTATGGGTCTTACGGGCGTGGCAAGCAGTGAATACCCCAATGGACCATTTTCCTTTGTTCATAGTTTGTATCCTGACGCAGCACCATTGGAGGCACCTGGAGGACAAAGTATTAACGAGACACACGACCAAACTGTCGCCATTATTTCACCATCAAGTGTTGAAGACGCTGCGTACCTTGTACGAACGTACTTCAAAACGGTTGAGTACTGGCTGCCTCGGCCAGTGATGGATCCGCTTTGGCAGAGCGTGCAAAAGCCAAACACGGCGAAAGACGGAGGAACAATGACCGATTTCGGGCTAAGTTACCATCGAGCTTTCCATCACATGGGCTATGACGACCCAACGGATATTTATCTGCAGCGCTGGCGGATGGAAGACACTCCGTGGGAAGTTATCTGCTGCTCACTTGTGAACGCTAGCAACTGCGTGTCCGTCACGAAAGTGCCTCAAAAACCGGAGGATGTTTGTCCGGAAGGAATGAAGAAGAAAGCGATTTTGGGCCAAGCGCAGACTCAATCTGCGAATTCTACTACACCAGCCATTGTTGAAACGCGCTACAAGGACCCAAACGATGATACAAACAGTGCGTTCATACCTTCGTCTGTAGCGGCTTACACATCTTGGGGATTTCAAGTGCAAAATACCAAGACGTGGCGTGGAAACTACTTTGACGCTTTGAGTACGAACATCACGCTCTTCATTTTCAAACGTTTTGCTGGAGAACGGCGTCGTCATGAGATTGAAAATGATCCGACGATCGAGTACACTTATCCCAATGAGGAAGAGCTCACGAAGAACACAATCCCTACCAACGACACAGAAATTCTGGACAAACTCCTCGGAACTTTAGGAGTTCCTGTAAGCTTTGTCTTCAAGAGCAAGTACTCGTCTTTTGATCTTGCCGAGATCGACCGCGACAGTGATGGAAAAATTACGTCTTACGAGATAGCACAACTGGAGGAGCAGAAATCACTCAAGAAGCTTACGGCTGAGCTGGTGGACGCGTTGATTGCAGATTTCAACATCATGAAGTGGGGGCAAGTGGACATTATGGACGCTGACGCCAACGGATTGATCACATTTAACGAGTTTGAGAACTGGTTGGGCGTTGACCCGAATCTGCTCTTTGATCGATTTGATCTGGACAAGAACGGCTATCTCGACGAGAACGAACTAGCGCGTGTGCTGTGGTATCGACAAATGCCACGGCTAGACGCTGCCATCTTCGCGTTGGATCCGTCCTTTGATGGTCGCGTGTACTACGAGCGATTTCGTTCATTGCTGCTACAAGCACCAGACTACACTTTCAAAACGTACGACTTCGACAGCTCGGGAACACTTTCGCAGTTTGAAATTGATCTCATGGTGAAGGATTTAGGTTCCGCTCTCGCCCGTCCCGAGGTGTTGGTAGCTCTGAAAAACTCAACGACCAACAGCATCACAAAGGCTGACTACGCGGCATGGTTCAGCTCCACCACCAGTCTCGTGGATGATGCTCGAAACAAGTTGAAAGTGGATAACGCTGTGCACGCTACTGGCCCTGATCGGCTAATTGGCCCACTGCATGTTGTCGAGCGTCGACGTGCCAAGTACGTGGCCATCAGCGCACTCACGAACGACTATTTGAGTACTCGAGGGCTTCTTCGCGAGGTTGAGGGCGACTTCGAAGGTCGAGAAGCACTTCTTAACTTTTTCGCTTTCAGTGAAGATCTGTTTGGTCTGGTAGACTCGGCTGACGAAGCTGTTCTGGGCAACGATATCAAACCTTTTCGCGAAGTTCTATCGTCTGCGATACTGCGCGATCGTGCGTCGTACTGGAATGGCCGTCACTGGGAAGGACGTCCGTCAGCACCACCATTGTTCACCTACGGCTCACAGTGCTTTCAAGTTGCTGGATTGGTTGGGACAGCGTCGGATGAACAGGAAAGCGGTTGCTTGCCATGCCGCACGACTTCTCCGTACGCCTCGGATGTGGTTGATCAGTACCAAACGTTTGCACGGGACACCGCTCAATGCCAACCGCAGAAGGAGCTGGACGCGTACATCAAACAGTTCGACCAGCAAGTGTCGATCCAACTGCAGTACCAGCAACAAGCTCAATTCGGACCGCAAGGACTGCAGCCGCACATGTCGCCGTGCTACAACCAGTCGCAGTTCTTCCCATGCGACGTACACAAAGTCTTGGACGGCAACGTGGCCGACACTGTTCATAACGCTACAGCACGGGAGACTGCCCAGAGTTTGGCTTGGGAAAAGCACCCGAATAACGTTGGGTCGTCTGTCAAAATCCGAGCCGACAACGATCAATTGGAGTCCAAGGGTCCGTCCTACATTGAACGCTTCCCACATCGTCAACGAGAGCCATTGAATAGTGCTGCTGCATTGGATAGTGTGACAACGTATGCACCGGATGAACTTGCAGACGTCGTTGGTGGTGGAAGGTAACGCCAAATAACCAGAAATGCCTCGTATTATGATGCAAATGGTGCATTGAAGTGTGTTATGCTTGGAAACTCTAGTTGTTGAGAAGATCGGACGCGTATTCACGTTTGAATGTCAAATGGAGCTGCTTGCTGGTGGTAACGTGTTGCACCTGTAGACGAATGGCTACAGCGCTTGCCAGATGGCGATAAAACCTCGAAAGCAACTTCAAACACTTGACCAAAGTTGGTGCTTCCAAGAATAGCGCCTCGCCAAAAGCAGGTGTCGAGCGACACAGCGACATACAAACACCAAGTGAAGCTGTTTCGTGCCGTCGCGCAACGTCTCACCATCTGTCATTTCAAATTTGAATTCAAACCTCTGAGGTTTTTTCCCGCCGCTTTCACTCGGACGCTCGTCACTTCCCAATAGGCAGCCAAGTGCGCACTCGGCCAACGGAGCGAGGACGGACCCAGCGCGACGCCTGCAGCCCCTGCAGCCATGAGCGACTCGGAAGATGATGTGCGTACCTCTCCTCTATCTGTCCATACCACTCGCACCTCTCTGCGTGCTCTACAGCCTTCACAATATCTATTTGAACGTAATGACTCACTAAGATTATGTGTTTTCTTATTTCTATATTTAAAAATAATTATAATTTATATAAAACTTTAGGTGGTGATGCTGTCACCTGTCAAGAAGAAGACGACGACCCCCCTCAAGAAGAAAACCACTGGTGCCAGTGGGAAAGTGACGGCGTGGGCCAAGAAGACGGTCGCTAAGAAGGCCACGACCCCCAAGAAGAAGAAGAAGGACCCGTGGGACAGCGACGCAGAGAGCGACAGCCCCGCGTACAATGTGGACGACAGCGAGGACGAGCAGATGCCCGAGCCGCAGAAGGACGGCACGCCGAAGCAGTCGATCGAGCAGATTTACCAGAAGAAGACGCAGCTGGAGCACATTTTGCTGCGTCCAGACACCTACGGTACGTGTATGTAGAGAAGGAGGAAGAGGGAGGAGAACTGAAGGGTGTTGATGCTTGTAGTGGGCTCCATCGAGCACGTGGAGCAGAACATGTGGGTGTTTGACGATGAGAAGAAGAGAATGGTCATGAAGAAGATCAATTACGTGCCGGGACTGTACAAGATCTTTGACGAGATTATTGTCAACGCGTGCGACAACAAGCAGCGAGACAAGTCCATGAACACACTCAAGGTGACGATCGACGTGGAGAAGAACGAGATCTCGGTGTGGAATAATGGAAAGGGAATTCCGATCGTGCTCCACAAAGAGCACAAGGTGTATGTGCCGGAGCTCATCTTTGGACACTTGCTCACGGGTAGTAATTTCGATGACAAGAAGAAGAAAACCACTGGCGGACGAAATGGATATGGTGCCAAGCTCGCCAACATTTTCTCGAACGAATTTATTGTCGAGACCGCGGACTCGAGCACCAAACAGAAGTACAAGCAGGTGTTTGAAAACAACATGGGCAAGAAGAATCCCCCGTCGATCACCAAGTGGGCTCAGAAGGACTTTACGTGCATCTCATTCAAACCGGACTTGCAGCGTTTCAAACTCGATTTCTTAAACGATGATATTGTGTCGCTGTTCAAGAAACGTGTGTACGATGTGGCTGGCGTCTCCGGCAAGGGGCTGAACGTTTATCTCAACGGTGAGAAGATCCCGATTAAGTCGTTCCCGCAGTATGTCGCGATGTATCCTGGACCTCGTGGATTTGAAAGCGAAAAGGACACGAAGGGCGACGAGGATTCTCACCCAGAAGAGAATGGCGAGGGTGACGATGACCCCAGCGAAGATAAGCCGAAGGCTAAAGCTGCTAAGGCCAAGCCTACGAACGTCACTAAGAATGGAGTCATCTTCGAGAAACCCGACGAGCGCTGGCAAGTTGGCATTGGCCTGAGTGAAGACGGGTTCCAACAAGTGAGTTTCGTGAATGGCATCTGTACGACCAAGGGGGGTCAGCACGTGGCGTACATTACAGATCAGATCACGAACAAGCTTGTTACTGTGCTGAAGAAGAAGAACAAGGGCGAGGCCGTCAAGGCCAACTACATTAAAACTCACATGTTCGTCTACGTGAGCGCACTGATCGACAATCCCGCATTCGACTCTCAGGTAATAGCTCGATGTGCGCATGACGTTTATAGTACGAGTGACTGACGTATTTGTTCGCTTCTGTTTCAGACGAAAGAGACTCTAACAACTAGACCTAACGGGTTTGGATCCACGTTCACACTCAGCGACAAGTTCCTGAAGCAAGTAGAAAAGAGTGGCATGGTGGAGAAAATTCTCTCGTTTGCTGCGTTTAAGCAGACAGCTGAGCTACGGCGTAAGGGTGGTGGCGGTGGCAAGCGTTCCCGACTTACCGGCATCCCTAAGCTTGATGACGCCAATCATGCTGGTACGGCAAAGGGCAAGGACTGCACCCTCATTCTCACGGAAGGAGATTCTGCCAAGACTGTGGCCGTAGGCGGCCTTGCTGTTGTTGGCAGAGATTACTATGGTGTCTTCCCGCTTCGTGGTAAGCTGCTCAATGTACGCGAAGCAAGCCACACACAAATCCTGAAGAACGAGGAGATTCAAAACGTGGTCAAGATTCTTGGTCTCAAATACGGCCAGAAGTACGAGTCTACCAAAGGTTTGCGTTACGGCCACCTGATGATCATGGCAGATCAAGATCACGATGGTAGTCATATCAAGGGTCTGGTGATCAACCTCATCCACCACTTTTGGCCGTCACTGCTGCATGTTGATGGCTTTCTGCAGGAGTTTATTACTCCGATTGTGAAATGCACCAAGGGCAGAACAAAAGAGGTCTTTTACACAATGCCAGAGTACGAAGCTTGGCGAGAAAGAACCAATCAGGGGCGTGGCTGGGTCATCAAGTACTACAAGGGTCTGGGTACGAGTACGGCTGCAGAAACGAAAGAGTACTTCTCCGACTTGCAAACGCACCAGATTGAATTTACGTACGAAGGCGATGGAGATGCCGACGTGATCGACATGGCGTTCTCGAAGAAGCGTGTGGAGGACCGTAAGGACTGGCTACGTGGTTATGAGCCTGGCACCTATGTCGACTATGATGTCGATGCCATGGGCTACACAGAGTACGTTGTTTACTCGGAATATTGTTGGCCTGCTCGTTGGTTTAACCCATTTGCTTTTCCTGACAGGTTCGTCAATAAGGAGCTCATTCTTTTTTCCATGGCCGATAACATCCGCTCCATCCCAAGTATTGTTGACGGCTTCAAACCGTCCCAGCGAAAAGTTCTGTTCTGCTGCTTCAAGCGCAACCTTCGCGTAAGTTTCTGTGGTAATGAATGCTTCGTGTTGCTGCGACTCATTCCAGTTGTGTGTTGTGTCACTTACAGTCGGAGCTTAAGGTTGCTCAATTGGCTGGTTACGTGTCGGAGCACTCTGCGTACCACCACGGTGAACAGAGTTTGCAGGGCTGTATCGTGAACATGGCGCAAGATTTCGTTGGTAGTAACAATGTTCATCTGCTGTCGCCTATCGGTCAGTTTGGTACGCGTCTAATGGGCGGCAAGGATGCCGCCAGCGCTCGTTACATTTTCACGAACTTGGAGCAGCTCACGCGACTTATTTACGATCCGCTGGATAACGACGTGCTGAAGTATCTGGATGAAGACGGCCAGTCAATCGAGCCGGAATGGTATATCCCGGTTATCCCGATGGTTCTTGTCAATGGCAGTGATGGTATCGGAACAGGTTGGTCTAGCTCAGTCCCTAACTACAACCCACTCGACATCATTAAGGCACTGCGGCAGATGATCAACGGAGAAGAAGTAGCTCCACTGACTCCGTGGTACCGCGGATTTACCGGCCACATCGTTGAGAAGACCAATTCGCGCGGAGTTGACACCGGCAATTACATTGTCCAGGGGTTGTATGAGGTGAAGGACGATAACACACTTGTAATCTCCGAACTACCGGTTAAGACGTGGACACAGACATACAAACAGTTTCTGGAAGGACTGCTTGAAGCAGGTACGATTAAGGATTTCAAGGAGAACCACACCGATGTCAAGGTGCTGTTCACGATCACTATGGAACCGAATGCGTTAGACGCTATCGTTAAGGCCCCGGGCGGAATTGTGAAGAAGTTCAAGGTGGAGTCATCGCTGTCTACCTCGAACATGCACCTATTTGATGCGGCTGGCCACATCAAGAAGTACGATAGCCCGAAGGAGATCATGGAGGAGTTTTTCAGCCTTCGGCTTGAGTACTATGGTCGCAGGAAGAAGGCGATGCTCCAAAAGCTGAAAGATCAGATTAAGATTTTGTCGAACAAGGCTCGTTTCGTGCTGTCAGTTGTCGAAGGCAAGCTGATAGTGAACAACCGGAAGAAGACCGAACTTCTCGAAGAGCTGATTGCGGAGGGCTACGATCAAATTGTTCCGAAGTCAAAGAAGAAAAACGGCAATGATGATGACTCGAATGATGAGGAGCAAGACAACGCATCGGATGCCGGCAGAGGTTACGACTATCTGCTTTCTATGAAGATCTGGAGTCTAACGAAGGAACGGGTTGACAAGCTTAGAGCCGAGCTCCAAGATCGTGAACAAGAGTACAGCGTTTTGGAGGGCAGGCCTGTGCAAGACTTGTGGATTGCAGACTTAGACGCTCTCGAAAAAATGCTCGTTGAGACGGAGGCTGAGCGAGAGAGAATCTTGTCGCACACACCCAAGAAGAAAACCCGCGCTGGCGCGAAATCCGCTACGAAGAAGCGCAAACGGAAAAACGGTAACGATGACGATGATGACGATGATTCGGACTTTGAAGTCAGGAAGAAACCTCGTGCAAAGGCAACACCGAGAAAGACCCCTGTAAAGAAGCCGATCAAGAAGGAAGCCGCAGCTACGCAGCCGAAGGAGAGTAAAACAAACGGCACGAAGGGATCGAAGTCGGGCTCCATCACAGCTTTCTTTAAACCCAAAGAGGAGCCCGCTGCAGTCAAGTCTGAAAGTGAGGAAGAAGTGGAGGAGCTCTCGTTGGCGGAACGGTTAGCTCGCAAGTACAAGGTGAGCCCTCAAAAGGTAACCGCTTCCTCTGCTGTGAGTACCTCGCGTGTGTCGAAGCCCGCCGCAACAATTGATTTGGCGAATTCTGACGACGAGAAGTCCGCAGCGAAAGACGAGGAAGATGATGTTTTCGCTATGGAGTCCGACGATGCGGGAAAGAAGTCTGCTGCGAAGGTCAAGCCCTCAGCACGCAAGGCCACGACGAAAAAGGCTGCGACGCCGAGGAAGAAGGCGACACCTGCCAAGACGAAGCCGAGGAAGTCTGCTCTCGAAGAAGAAGACGATGAGTCGAGCGATGATCGAGATGCTGATCCTTCACCTCTGGCACCTCGTCAGCGTTCTCAACGCACCCAGAAACGCATCGTGTACGACGAGATTTCAAGTGATGATGAGGACGATGCTGATGACAGTGATTTCTAGTTAAATGAGTGGAGTAACGTGCCTGCTGCGTTGCAGGACTGAAATTTGAAAGGGAAACAAGTACAAACCAGACCATGATCTTGGGCATTGGAAGATGACATGCCGCCTCGTATTGCATTCAAATCAAATTTTCTTTTGCTGATGGTCTAACATGCTTTACTGTTCGTTTCATTCTGTGTTTCCCACACGCTTTGGAGTCTCGTTGCGAAGTCGTGGAGCTTCTGATGCCAAAGTGTGAACGGACTCGGATTCAAGTGCACAGCAAGAGCTACAACAGCAGCAGCGAACTCGTCGAACTCAAGCTGAAGGGTGTCATCGTTGTCGAGAGACATCACTGCCGAGAAGACGTATTGTGCATCAACTAGAGCCACTTTGGCACCATCCCAGAGAGATTGGCGATAGCCATCGGCCAATTCTGGAGCGTCCAGAAGGCCGAAGGCAGTCAAAAATGTTTGGAACTCGCCGAAGCTCATTGAGCTCCGCTTGGTCTTTTCCAATTGAAAGTCAGACCCTGGGTGAGGTTGCTCGAGGGCAGTATCGGCATCAGGAGCAGAGCTCGGTGTGTCTTTGCCCGGAAATGTTTCAGGTATGTGGCCCCCGTTTTCCTGCATCTCACGAATCAGTGCTTGCTCTTGGAGTGCTGTTCGTTCATCTTCAGCAATCTCGTCCTGCTTGGCATAGTAGAAGAAGACTGTGCGCAGGAAAGCTCGATGTTCCAGCAGAGCTCGACCGACGAGAGGACAACTGAGTTTTGCAGCGAAATTGCGTTCCACAAGTGCGTTGTCCCCTCCAAACGCACGCGGGGTGAGAACCTCTCGACAAAACGCAATCATTATGCGTGCTGGTCGATCTGCTATCTCAGCAGCTTCAAGCAAAACCTCCTTGTTATCGTCTTGAGAGCCTCCAGATTTCTTTATCTCTCTCGCTCGAGCCTTCTCAAGTTTTCGAGCTACCGTGTCTCGATGTCTCTCGATTGCAATTAACACGAAAAGTTTTGAAAATTGGGTCCTCCCAACGCCAAGTTCCTGATCCAACGACACTTCAGTAGCCTCAGTTCCCGAAGTTGAAGGTGCTTCAATGACACTAACGAAGAGAGATTGCAACTTGACAAATGGCAGCCTGCGAGGATGTACAAGATCAAGGTCGTAAATCATGGCTCGCCATCGATGGAAGGATACTTGTGGTGCACAGTTGAAACGCGCTTCCGAATGCCGTTGAAAGAGGTGCGCGATGTGAGACGCATAAATTAGCAGCACATTTTCCAGCTCGTGAAGCTGCAAAGCCACCTTGTTTGGATCTTTGTCCTTGAGAAAAGGCTTCAAGTTCATTGGTGAAATGTCATAGAAACTCTGCAGTGCATCGCGGGTACTTCGACTTGAGTTGAGCTGCAGAAGGTCGAGGTTTCCTGATACTTGGGGTTCTGCTGCTTCAGCCTGCCACTGATACCCTGACAACGGATCAACAGTCGTCCGTAGCACTTGACTAACGAGGAATACCTCCGTCAAACATGCTTGTGATAATGGCTTCACCCCCTTTCCTCCGCTACGCTTAGCAGCCACTCTCCAAGCAAACGCAAGGAATTCTCGAATGCAATTGATAGCGTCCATGCCAACGTCCGTAGTATCACCATTCTCCAATCCGTTTGCAAGCTTTACGAGGTGTTGATCCACATAGTGCAGCAACCTCTGACTATGTCGCCGGATAAAGATGTTGGGGTCGTTGTTGCACAGCGCCAGACTATGCCGAGCATACACTCGCCACTTGTCACGAACTGCACGAACGATCGGACTTGGAATGACAACTGCAGAAGCTCGTGCCTTTGACAGTCTCTTAATCCCAACTGTCTTTTCATTGTCACCAGTTTTCTTCGTTGACGACAAACTTCCCATTCCACTCGTTTCCATGAGTGCATCAACTCGAAGTTTGCTGCTATCTAACCACCTCATCGCCTGGAGTGCATCAAACAGAGAATCAAAAGTAATATCGGCAGCGCTTCCCCCAGCTGCGTGTACGAGTTGAGCAAACAGCCAATCTACGTCAATCTGCGCCATATCCCCGTCGTGAACAATTTCAGCTTGAAGTAGTAGCTCGCGCAAAACACTTCGGGACAAACCTCGCAGATACTTGTTACCCCCCACTCCGTTTTCTGCTGCGCCTTCACGACTCCTCTTTTTCTTCATCGTCGGCTTCAAAGTTTTTGTCTCCTCACCTCCTTGACGCTTGCCATTCTCCCCAGTTGTTGCGGCGGCCTTTGCCAACTTTTCGGCAGCCCGTTTTTGTAGATCCTCTTGGTGGTTCAAGTGAATCAATAACGCGCGTAGTTGGTCACGCTGCCACTGTAGCTGGAACTTGTACGCTGCCATTAGTAGCGCGAGGAACACATCGGTGGGTATTTTGCGTTCGTCTCCGGTAGGGTGGTAAAATGGCCCCAACCGAGCTAAAAGTTCCTCTGGGGAGGGCACGACAGCGAATTTCAGCAGCAAGTTGTTGAAAACTTCCAGTGTGATCGGCTCATCCTGGTTGCTCTCGATAATTTGACGAAGCTCAGTCTGAGCAGCAATATGTGGGGGAATCCTTTTCTGCTCCTCTAGGCTGGCAGTGAAATTGTTTCCCGCATGAGTTGGATCAGCAGATACTTCCAGCGCTGCAGTTATTTCACCTAATCGAGTTCTTGGTTTTCGTTTTGGCGATGGCGTTGGAGACGAAGGTGTCACCGCAACTGCAGAAGTGCTGCTACGTCTCTTCTGCGGACTCCGTTTGCTTTTACCACGGCGTCTTCCCCCTTTCGTAGCGGGGCGACAAAGTACTTTGAAGTGGAGGATTCTGAAAATTGTTCGAGCAAGAAAAGTTGCTTTCAGCACACACATAAACTGCGTCGGATGACCTTTGCAACTATTGTAAAAGCCAACACTAACGTCAAGGTTGCTTGGAAGAGGATCGTCGTACGAAATACCAAGCCGGATATCGTCCACAGCCTGACAAACCCACAGAAAGAAGCAAAGCTCCTGGCGCGAACTGGTTTCTTCCAAGAATCGACAAAACAGTTCTAAACTGTAGCTCTCATTTCGCACGCTGTGTACGCATCGCACAAACGTTTCTAGCTCTTGAACAGCATCTCGTTCACGACTGCAGCGTTCCAGAAAGAAATGAAAAATGATAAGCGATAGCGATACGGGCTCAGTTGCTGGGTTTCCAGTACTGCAACTGATTCCAGACCCCATCGTGGGGTCTCCAGCTATTCCCCGCATTTCCAAAAGGTTTTGAGCTTCCACTGCGAGAAGAAAACGCTGGTAAAATGTCCACACCAGTTGAATGCATCCCGTAAGTATCTCCTCACGTGAATCTTCAGTCTCGATGTTATTGGCGGGTGCAGTCGTTGGCCCTGCCGATCGTGGGCGGCGCTTTCTGTCAGTCGCCTTTCGTGAATTTGAGTTTTCTGCGGAGCGCGCATCTCTCCTTGCCGACAGCGCTCCTGTTGTCGAACCAATCGTCGGTACATTCGCTTGCCTGCGTACCGTTGATTCCGCTTTTGCAGTCACAAGTTGCTTGTCCGTCATCAGTAACCCAGTCAGAAACTTGCTTAGCATTACGGGTGGCTGCTCAGGTTTAGCATCAAGCTGCTTCTTGCGAGATCTTCTCACATTTGGTGCTTGCGGGGGATTTAAGATGCGCGAAAACCAGTTTGCCGAAGTGACTGCTGCTGCATCTCCCGCAACCGAGCTAACAAAGTTGTACTGGTTGACTTCAGTTTCAATTGTCAAGTGCATGGGTGGTGCTTCCTCGGCCGATGCGTTGTGAGGTTCAACGCGATCCTGTTGCAGTGACGGAGGATTCGACTCAATGGGTGGTCCGAGTATTGTGCTCGTGCGTCGAATTGAATTCGTTGTCGCGGTTGAAACTGCAGGTTGAAGCGCCTCGAGTGATTGCAATTTTAACGATTGCTCTTGTTGGGACTCGCGTAACGTCACATTTTCTCGTTCAAGCACGCGCACACGCTTTTTTTCACTCTGCAGTTGATTTCGGAGGAAACCAAGCTCACTGTCGTGGAAAAGAGCACTCGATATCTCAGCAACGCGAGCCTTCTGTATATCACGCTCGTGGTGACTCAACCGGATTTCTTGCTTTGCCATCTCCAATAGACGAGATAGCTCTTGACACTGCTGTTGCAGTGCACTGGACTCGTCATCACCAGGCGCAATGCTAACATCGGGTACTTTGAAAGCTGCCATCGCTGCAGTGTCATTGCTGTCCAGTTCAATATTCCTGTTACTCGAGGTGCCGATACCGAACGAGTCAACTGAGCTAACGTTGTTCTCCTCTTGAAAGTCTCGCAGATCTCGCATTTCATTCTGGAGTTGTTCGTTTTTCGACGTCGCAGTGACAACTACCTCTTTCAGTTCTGTTATCCGAAGGCGAAGTCCATCGACCTCGCTCACAAAAACTGAGCGAGCAAACTCGTACAGCTTTCCAAAGCGCTCATTGATCTCCAACAAGAATTCCATCGCGTACTGTGCCTCCTTCCCACTCATTTTCACCGTTGCGATACGGTCTGTAGCATCGTGAGGGCTGCTGTTGTTGTTGCCACTTGGATCCTCGCATTTGTCAAAGATAACTGAGACTACCTGCTTCGTTGCATATTGATACAGTTTCACGAGGTCTCGTGTGGCATTACGGACGATCGCTTCGGTCTGCTTCTGCTCTTGCGCGCGGTCACCGATAGAGAGCATCAGGTTGTCAATCGAGCAGCACACGCGCAGCATTCGACTATTCTCTCGCTCACTCTGGCGAAAAAGTTGCTCAGCATCGTCATCTTCATCACTTGACCACCCAGTCGTTAAGCTTGCACAACTCAAGCTCGTTTGCAAAGGACGAAGTAAAGTTTGGAACGTAGCAGCATTCATGACTGGTTCTGGATCCTGGGATGAAGCTGGAGTTTTGAATGCCTCTATCTCTAGTTCGTCCTTTTCCTTCTCCATCGTTACTTGGAGTTGCTGCTGTTGGTTCGACCGACGCGAGTGCTGAATCGCAGCGGCAGCAGCAATCGAAAAGCGTCTGGAGTTGATCGCAGCCGCTGACATGCTCGGTCGTGCACCTTTGTGAGGGGAATTCGTTGGCGAAGGACTTCGACCACCGACACTCAGATTTTGTGACGATCCAGATGACGCTCCGGATCCAAGTGCAAATTGATTCCGTAGTCGAGTCACATGTTGGCGTAACTTTTGCGGCAGCTTTGGCGTCGCCCCTGGTACTTTCAACGTGGCGGCGGCGTCTGTGGCGATTGCAAAGCGGCTCTTAGACTTCCCGCTGATCGCAGTAGCCGAACCATCGGCAGCACTCGGTTCAGTTGATGACAATCTTGATGCCGAATTCTTGTTCATGCGCTGTAGCATCGAAGAAGCATTGGCTGTTGACACACGCGACTCAGGGGAGCGTTGAGCGTCGATCACCTCCGTTGGACTTTGCATCACCACACTGTTTGGTCGAGATGAAACTCGATATTTAGCTGTGGACGTGGACCCGCTACGCCCGATGGCGTCTGGAGACTTCTCTGTCGTGGACGAGCTCTCCACAGACGCGGCGTTGGAGAAGGCGATTTCCTTGGGCATCCTTGTCGCTGTGCCAGCTGCAAACCTCGGTTGTCGTGGTTATCGATGGAGCACGATACGCATCGCCTGAGCTTCTTGGCCTGGGCCCTTCTGAGAAGCTGTGGAGGGACATCATTGTAACTGCCACACTTTCCGATCATCCTTACCTTGCCGATAGCTTGCCCTGCTCTACAACAAGACCACATGAACAACCACACCCGAATGCAATTGCCAAATAGCCGATGATTGATTACACGACCTTAGGTTGCTAGCTCCTCCCAGCCAAGCACCTGTCACACTCAGATCGGGCCACCTAAATACCAACTCATATGAGAATCACCACGACACATACCTAAGCCATATAGAGTTCCGGGAAGCGCGCTGGGGTCTCTCCTTCCGCCATCGTTGCCTTGTCCGGCTTATTCATCATCAATCGTTGCCATTTGCACCGTTTTGCATTAGCCTTGCTCTCCGTCGTCAAGAAGACCGAATCGTCCGTCAACGCCAGCACATCGGATACGCACAGTCGTCTAGCCCCCACCGTCGCATTCAGGGCATCAGACAACGCTGCGCGCACAGCGTTAATAACTGCAAGGGCATCCACTTTAAGAGTCGTCTTTCGTGGGAAAACCGCATCTTGCGCTCCTACCTTCACCAAGAGAATTTCTCCTGCAGTAGCATCCATATGGAGTTGAATGTTTGCATGGCGTGGAGCAGTGATCAGTAGCAAGATCGGGTAGTAGCACACAATGTTCGGAGGCAGGAGTGTGCAGTTGGTGCAAAACATTTTCGTTTCGTCACCAGTGTACAGGCGGTCAGCATACACTGCCAAAAGCTGAGACTCTTTTGCACCCTTCTTAGTCTTCACCGGTCGAACGGGAAGTGAGAACAAGCTGCGGTTCCCAGTCGACGCCTTCACGTTGTCCTTCTTTTGCTGCCACGACAGACCGCACGAGTTGCTGGCTGATACGCGGAATTTAAAAGCAAGCTCTCGTTCGTCGGGGTTCGGTCGCATGCCTAGGTTCACAGGGAATTTCTCGCCACGGATGTAATACACGAGCGACACCGGGAAGCTCATTCGGGACACTGCCCCCTTAGTCACCTCGCTGAACGAATAACTTTCGCCTTCTTCAGCCTCTTGGTTCTTTGGCGTGGAGTACGCATAGATCGACATAAAGTTGTTTTCGTGAGCAAGAGCTGCAAGCTCGTCCATCGGGTTTGCGCTGCTAGCCAACTGATTGAACAGGGTTGCTTTGTCCTTGTTAGACAGGGACAGGAACATCCCGGCTTCTTCTCTGTCAACCTTTAGATCCACTCTGTCGGTGCCGTCCAAGTCATCGTCTGCATATTTCGTCGGACTCGACCGCGTTCCACCAATAAGATGCTCGCCAAAGTTTTGCACGATTAAAAATCGCATGGTACGCACTTCATCGCGCTTGGAGCTGACTGTGTTGCGAGCAAATTGAAGAAGCTGTTTGTCCATCCGCTGTGAACTGGCATAGCCATCTAGCTTTCCCAGCATAGTGACCGTTTTCGCGTCCAAAAGTTGGCTGAGATCGCCCGTTTTGTTCTTGGACAGCGCAATCAATCGTGCACAAAGATCCGAGATCAAGAAGTTTAGTGTCTGGTACCGACGAACGGAAATCGACATCTTGTGGAATACGCCGTTCAAGTTGCGCTTTGCATTAAGAGGTTGCTCGCTCATGGTTTTCATGTAGAACAACCAAATCGATAGTGGCTCGCTCCAAATTGCATCATCCAACTTCAGCTTAGCCTGGAGATTTTTCCTCATCTCCTTCACGTAGGTCTGCGCTGACTGTGCGTGATAGAACGAAGGCATCACAAAAAGATCTGGCACAGCAAGAATCGCCACAAGGATAACCGTGTTCAGCAACAAGGGCCAAGATTCTCCTCCGCTAGTGTTGTCGTGCACCATGTACGCGCCAGTCATAAGCAGTCGGCACAACTCCAGGCTGAGTGGCAATTGGCACACGAACGAGCCAAACCTCGTTAAACGAGAGTTTGCTTCTTCGTCTGAGTCGATTGCATCAAAAGACGACAGCAGCTTGTACGCTCCGTCAATGTGATCCAACTTGGGGGCATCCAAAGCTTGACGGAGAAGCGCACTGGGAACACCAAACTCATTTAATCGTCCCTTCAACTGCAGTACGATTCGGTCCAGAGGTTTCCGCAGTAGTTCGGGAGTATTGTATTCTGCCATGCACAGATCGCGGAATAACTCGGTGAACAAGTGGAATGCTGTACCAGGCATAACTCGGCCAGCTCTACCGGAGCGCTGCAGCGCAGACGCACGTGAACACCACGTATCCACCAAAACCTCAGCGTGTGAGCTACCAGCATTGGGCATCTCGATCTGCTTCTCAATGGCGCAATTGATCACGTGCGTTACGTCCGGAATTGTTACACTGCTCTCAGCAATGTTAGTAGACAGAATGATCTTAGTGGATCTGTCGCCGAGGAGCTTGAATGCTTCTTGTTGGTGCTCCAGCTCAATGCCGGAGTGCAGGACCAAAACTTGAACGTTTTGGCCAGGGGCATTCAAGGCAAGCACGCTCAAAGCATCGTACAGCCAGTTAATGCTTCCAATACCAGGAAGAAAGATAAGGATGCACTGAGACCCCGTCTGGTTGCGTTGACCTTCAATCAACGCACGTACCATCTCCTCAATAACCACTAACTGCTTTTCGTGGATCTTCGAAATGGCCTTCTTTGCCATTTGACTGTTGGCGCTTACACGACTTTGAACAAGGATTTGGAATTGGTCCCTCATGAGCACCATTTCCTTTTGACAGCGTCGCCAAAGACTAGGAAACCAACCGGATAAATCGTCAAAATGAACATTCTTCACTGGAAACAACTTGGAACCTACAAAAAGAGGCTTTCTGCTCACTAGGCGTGTCGATAGCGCTTTGCCAAGGTACTTGATAAGAACCTGTGCATCCATGGTTGCCGACATGATAACAAGGCGGAGGTGAGGATGGTCCTTTAGCTGAAGTTTCAGCAACAACAGTAGCAGATCAACATCCATACTGCGCTCGTGCACTTCATCAAGCACCAAGTGTGTCATCTTTCTCAGCGCCTCGGGGTCATGAATGATTCGCTCAACCATGTAACCTGTGGTAACGTACGTGATCTTGGTCTTGCTGGAGGTCATCTGCTTCTGTCCAATCCTGTACCCAATAACCTTGCCAACCTGGCCATCCTCACCGAATTCGTTCCCCTCTCGCATCTTTGCCACCGTGTTCGCCAACTCTATCGCAGCGATACGCCGTGGCTGTGTCACGTAAATGTTAACAGGACGCTCACTTGCAGCACGATCTCTTGCCCATGAGTCATACAGAAATTGAGGCACGGATGTACTTTTGCCACAGCCAGTCTCTCCTTGGATAATCGTTAGTTGATTTTGTGCGACGTTCTCCAAGATCTCCTCTCGATGAGCAAACACGGGCAAAGTCTTCATCAGCCCCTTAAGGCTCACAGGTTTCTTAGGCTCGGGCTCCGGAATCGGAACATATCCTGCACCTTCGCGCACTGCGCTATCAGTTCCCATTTTTTTCGCAACAGAAGAAGGCATCATGCCCTTCACAGAACGAGGGTTGAATGCAGGAGCCGAAGCGTGTAGTTTCTTCTGTGGACCAGGAGGCAGCGGCGGAATGAATGGGCTTGACCCTTGTTTAGCTGGTAATGATTTGTATTGCGCGGAAGAAGAGCTAAATGCACGTGCCGACTCATGTAGGGGGGATGCCAAGGGAGGTGGCACGAGCGGTACCACACGATCTGGAGGCATGGGAGGCGCAACTACTAGATTCGGTAGTCGCTTCATTTCATATTCTTCACCACCAAGGGCAACGCTATTCAACACAGCACTTTCCAATGCAGTAAATGCAGCGCTCTTGGTATTCTTGGTGTTACGCACCAACTCAGTGGGAAGCACAATCAGAGCCTTCAAGCGTTGCATCGTTGCTCGAACGTACGTGTAGTGAGTCCAAAAGAGATTGGTGTTGGAGATTTCAGGAAACAGCTTCACCACTGGTTCCACTTCTTTTCGGGAAAATCCGGAGGCGCTTTTCTGGGACTGTTTCACCTTCGTAGCGGTGGTTCCTTTGTTCAGTAACATGTAGCAAACTTCAATGAATACTTCACCCGAAAAATACGTAGCACAGCCCGAGTTTTGGGGCAGTTTGTTACCCATAACAAGCCGGAGCTGATGAAGTTGCTTCAGAGTCTCCAGGTAGCCACCCACGACGGCATAGACTTCCATGTTCAAAAGCTGTTCTTGAAACTCCACACAATTCCGAGGTGCTGACTTTTGCTTCGACGAATCAATCGCAAGCGAAATTAGCGACGTCAGCAACAAGAGCTCTAGCATTCGATCATCGAGCAAGCTGGCCTTGGCCAGATAGACACGATCTCGTTGCCACAGTACAAGCAGGGAGTACACGATATTCTTCACCGCAAGTCCTCTCTTGTCCGTCTTGCCCAGCATACCAGCTAATTGGCCTGCTTTGGGACCCCCTCCATCGGGGTCCTGGTATAACAAGACGAAGACCAACGAACGCAACATGCGATCCACCGCCCTTGCCGAGCGTCCTTGCACCGGAATCGTCACAAAAGGTCGAACGCAGTCCAAAGGTGCCACGTGAACCTCTACTTTCTTGTCAACGGCAACCTCGTGCACCACAGGTGTATCTAAAATCAAATACGCTAAACGCCTCGCAGGAGCTTGTAGCTCGTCTAGGGACTTATCTTCTAGCCCAGGAATGGAAGACAACGGGTCAAATCTCTGACTGAGTCCGCGTACTTGCGCTTCCAAGATGTCGATCGACATTGGAGGATAGTCAAACTGATCAATCAGTCGTTTATACAACTTCATCTTCTTGTTCGGCAGCAAGGGTTCAATCTTCATCGGAAACTTCTTCAGGAACGCTGCGGTATGACCATAAAATCGATAAATCTCAAACAAGGCTCGCAAGAAGCCCTTCTTCTCCGCTTCAATCTGATTCAAAAAGGGATTCTCCAACGTCGGCAAGTGGTCCGCCACCCACCTTGCTGCATCCACCGGATACAACGAGCTCGATGCGTGCACGCGCTGCACCGGAAAGGCCAACATTCGCGCCATCCCGAACTCGTTGTCCAGCAACGACGTAAAATCATTTCCACAGATCAACGCCAAGTCCACGAGCTGCTCCACGCTTAACCCAAGGGACTCGGCCACCAATTCGGACGAGAAAACCCTCGCCCGAATCTTCACTTGCTCAGCGTCCTGTTCGTCTGTGTAAACGTCCAATTTCCCAAAGGGAATGTACCGCACGCCGCTCATGACCAGAAAGTCCGAGTCCTCCGCCAAGACAGCGAACGCTTCGCCCGTCCTCACGAGATTCCCCAGCTCTTCATCGGCCTCTCGACTGGCTGTCTTGATGCTGATCCCGTGTTTCTTCAACACTCCTCTCAATTTCTCTCTGGCAAAAGGGAACCTGCCGTTGGTCTGCAGCAGCGTCTTGGCTACTTTCCCTCTCAGCTGCGTCTCTGCGACCCTGTCAACAACAGCTCCAGTCTCCCTGTCTCCAATTGATTGGTCCAGATGTTCAATCTGCTCGGCCTTCTGCAGTGCTCGGTCCTGCAGACAGTATCCTTTCCTGTGGCTCTCCCCACCGAAACACTGGGGCGGGTCCGTGACGAACACGAGCGTCACGTTGCGTTTACGCAGCTGCGCTAGCCACGAACTCACGTAGCGCTCCAGACGCAGCGTACAGCCGCCCAGAAGCAGCCACGAGGGCGACGCATCCCGCTCCTTGTACAGCTGCTCGCACAGGTAGTAGAGGAAGCCCACGAAGTCCACGGCCAGCGTCACGTCGCGTAGATCCGACTGTTCCACGGACGTCTTGACCTCGTTCTGGTTGCAGTAGCGCGTGAGGCCGCGCACGCCCATCACTCTCGACTCAACTGCCTCTTGCCTCCTTGGTGGCGGATTCCGCACTGATGGATGCGGAAGGATTGCCCTTTTGAAGTGGTGTGCACCACATCACTAATGACCAACACTCACGATTATATAGTTTGACAGGTTACTTCCCCCCCCGAAACATAATACTTTAGGGATTATTTAATCCAAAGTAAATAATCCAGTTGGATAAATGACGCTCCCTCGCTCGGGCCCACGCTACGTGCGCGGGTGCGTCGTGCACGCGCCGTCCCGCGGCTCTATCGCCTTGTTCCCGGACGCTTTCCTGTGTATTGACCCTATTACCGGCCGTATCGTCGCTTTTCAGGAAGAAACGTCGGCTTCCGACCTCGAGATCGCGTCAAAAGGACCCAAATCCGACTTCCTGCAGCTAAAAGAGCACCAATTCCTCATGCCGGGGCTAATTGACACCCATA
>KV743006.1:19967-31908 GCA_000468175.2 Phytophthora cryptogea
CCATATCCATGCTCCTCAGTACCCATTTATGGGTACCGCCACGGACGTGCCATTAATGCAATGGCTACACAAGTATACGTTCCCTATGGAGCAATCTTTCCAGGACGAGAGCTTCGCCCGGGAATGGTACACTAAACTAGTCGACAAAATGCTTCAGGAGGGTATTACGACTGCCCAATACTTTGCTACAATCCATTTAAATGGTAGTAAAATACTCGTGGATCTGGTGGAGACAAAGGGCCAACGAGGCCTCGTGGGGCTCGTGTCAATGGATCAAAACGCCCCGGACACGTACAAGTTGTCGACGGAAAAGTGTCTACAAGATGCTGAAGAGTTTATCCAGTACACGAAGCAGAAGGACAATGAACTGGTGAAACCTGTGGTGACCCCGAGATTTATCCCCACGTGCTCGTTGGGGCTTTTAAAAGGGTTGGGAGAGTTGGCGAACAGATATGACGTCCATGTGCAGTCGCATATCGCTGAGTCCAAGGACGAAGAAAAGTTCGTGGAGAGTTTACACCCTGGGAAGAGAGATACCGAACTGTTTGGGGAGGCAGGTTTGTTGACGAGCAAGAGTTGTATGGCTCATGCGGTGCATTTGACAGACGATGAGCTGGAGACGATGCACAGCACAGGGACGTCCATTGCAAGTTGTCCGCTGTCCAACTTTTTCTTTGCCAACGGATTGCTGGATGTGAGGAAGGTGCTGGAAAAGAAGGTGGACGTGGGGTTGGGCACGGATATCGCCGGCGGATACTCGCCGAGCATGTTGCGTGCGATTCAGACGTGCGTGCTGACGATTAAGGCGCTGGAGATGCAAGAGGGCACGTCGGGAGATCTGACACAGCCGTTTGATTTCAAGGACGCATTCTGGATGGCGACGATGGGTGGTGCCAAGGCGCTGAAGCTGGAAGAGGACACGGGAAGCTTTGCGGTTGGAAAGTGCTTTGATGCCATCCTCGTGGATGTAAACTGTGGCAACAATTTGGTGTTCTCCGGGCGTGATACGCCTATGGATGTGTTTCAAAAGGCGATTCACAATGCGGACGACCGAAACTTCGCAAAAGTGTTCGTGAAAGGCAACGTGGTCCACGAGAACGCGCAGTGAGGACGATGTACATGTACTAAGTCAAGTACTCAACAAGTGACACGTGGAGGATTCAAGACTCATTTTCAATCGAATTCATGTTGCCTCCTTGCTTGGTCCCGCCTTCAGGACACACGCAATCTCCTACCATTAACCTACTTCGACGCCACAAAAATATTAAGCATTTGGCTGCTTCAACCAAAGAGGAATTCAACACTTCAGCTCACGTGGAAACCTCGCAGCGACAAGACGGGCAGCGCACAACCTCGGCGTCCTGCTCGGCATTACGCACCAGAACATCCAAACAAGCAGTGTGGAGCTCGTGGCTGCACACATTCAACTTCACCGTCTCGCCAGAAGCCAAGTCCTGTCCACAAATGACACAGTTGCGCTCATGGTCGGGTTTCGCCAGTGCCAATCCTGCTCGCGTACTCAACGAAGCCGAAATGCTGAAAAACGTCGCTTTCAGCTCCCCTCCTGTGAGCACGTGATGATACGATCCACCGAGCTTCTCCGCCACTCGCTCCAAAATACTCAAATTGATGGCGCCGAACCCCACTGCAAATGCCTGAAGTCCGTTCTTTTCGTAGCAGCATCGGATGTGCGTCGCAAGTTGTTCACCTTGAACGGGGTCACACGGGTGTCCGTCACTGAAAAACACCACAACTGGTTTATATTCATCGAAGTTCACACGCGATAGCACTTCAGTCGCAGAACGGAGTCCTGCAGCATAGTTCGTCCCGCCGCCACGGTAGCGGATTTGCGCATGTGGCATGGTCGTGATGTTCCGCGATTCGTAGTCGATCTGCGCGTAGTTATCAAAGGTGACAACCGACACCAAGTCCAGCGTGGCTCCCTCCGTGATGCGGTTGTAGACGTACTCTTGCCACGCTGCCATGAGGTCACTCCACGGACGGCCACTCATTGAACCCGAGCAATCCAACACGAAGACATGGTGCATTTTTCCTCCGCTGGCGATGTGCGAGCACTCGAACTTGTGTCCGCCCACGTACGAGAACCCGTCGAAACCACTTCTGGGCTTGGGCTCAGGCTTGTGCCACGCCGGAAGAATGCAGTGCGAAGGTTTTTCATCGTGGTCAGGGGCATCGCACTTATATCCGCACTTTCCAAAGAGCTCCAGCTCCATCTTCGACGTACAAGGGTCCTCCCAACCGAGCGTCTTCCAGAACTGCTCGTGGAGAACTTCATCGGTCTCTTTCTTCGGCTTTGGTTCCAACGCGCGGGTGCAGTGGCGACGCTGGTCTGTGGTACTTCCTGAGTACACGCACTTCGCCTTGCTACCTTGCTCACAATCCAAGTAATGGACGTGCTCACGACCCATCTTGGAGCAGTACAAGTTGCACATTTCTGCGATTCCCAACTCGCCAGCCTTGTACTTGCGCTCCTCGATGTCAATTTCTTCGGCATCCGACAAGAAGTACGTGTTTCTCATGTTGCCATGGGACGTCGTGTGCGGGCCGTAGTGGCCGAATTTCTTCTTGCAAAAGTAGCTGCAGCACGGGCAGCGAACATCACAGTAGTGGATGATTTCGTCTTCTCCATCATGACCACTTTCGTCACAGATGCACGAGTGCGTGCCTTGGTGCATCTTTTGGCCTGGTGGCAACGATTTCGTGCACTTCTTGCGAGACCCATTCATCTCTTGAAATGTGAACTGAAAGGTGCCCCGAGCACCCGTGAACGTCTTCGAGGATTGCTTGAGAAATACTTCTACCCGGCAGATCCCGTCTTCTTCGCACAAGACTTGGCATGCGTGACCATTCCCACACATATGAACTACTGGTGCTTCAGAAGCTGCGTCAAACATGTTCGAGCCTTTTTCATCGCTGTTTTCCACCGAGAAAACCACTGCGAGGTCGACTTGACCGTGAAAATGGTCTAGGGTGCCGCACAATTCGTTGCATCCGTCCATGACGCACTTGTGCATGCATCGCACCTCGATACATTTGTGAGCCATGTGCGGGTCCTCGACATTCAACACGCACCGACCACAGCAGTTTTCAGCCGAGCAAGCTTCACCACACGTGTGCATCGGGACGTCGCACTTGTGCAAATCCGTGTGACCACGCTTCAGAGAGCACTTCTTTCCGCAGTTTGGGGAGTTCGCCATGCTGCAGTCTTCACCACATGTGTGGTCACCGTCGGCGCATTCGCACTTGCCTTCGTGACCTGCTTCTTTGGAGCATGAAGGTGTTTTACCAAAGTGCTCACTGCTCTCGCAGTACTCGCAGCGTCCTGCACAAATGTGGTTGCCTCCACAATCATGTCCAGTTGCTCCAGGGTGGGCTGCAGCATTCATGCATCCGAGGCGGCAGTCGTCGCATTTGCTTTGACAACGCGTTAGCAGGAGCTGGAACCGACCCAAGAATTGTTGCTCCACTGCCTTCCACTCCTCCGGAACTCGTCCTCCAAACATTTGCTTCGCCCAAAGTGAGATTCGAGCCTTACGACGACGCACGAAGAAAGCCAAAAAGGAGTCGAAGTCGTCCACGATATCTCTCGACACCTTGCCGCCTTGAATACTTGAGTTTGTTCGCAAAAACAGTCGCAATAGCTGTTTGATCGCTCCATGAGCCTGCTGAATGGTCTTGTCGCTGGAAGCAGAGCAGTCGAAGCCAAGGTCAATCTCCCAGTCCGGCAGTTGGTCGAGAATGATGCTATCGTTCAGCTTACTCCATTTCTCACTCATTGCGGGATACTCACAGACCATAGTGTCCACGTCGACATCAAGCACTTTCCCGTTCGTGGCCGACACAACGTCTTCCTTCAAGTACTGCGCGATGTCCTCATTCCTCGTTGCATACTCTTGCGGGATAATGCAGCCCGTTCGAAGCAGTCCTGGCAGTTTGGAACTGATTTCCGAGAGCTGGAACTGCTTGGAGCCTTCATCCAGCGATGTCCAGTCCAAGATGGAGATTTTGGCAAGCACCAGGCGGATACAGTTCAAAAACGTCTTACCACTACGGAAGCCTGTGGTATTGGCACCACAGAGAGATGCCTCGATGAAATTCTGAGCGTGCATCAACGACTGGTAATAACTGATCGTGCCCAGGGGCGGTGAGCAATTGATGTCCAGCTGTCCCGAGTACAAGTCGAGCAGGAAGTTGCTGTCTTTATTCGCAGTGACCATCTTCTGGAACTTCATGATAAATTCATCAAGCACCCCTTTCTGGTCGTTGGGGTTCACGTCCTTCACGGACATGTACAATTTGCCTCGGAACAAGCTGGGATCACCCTTGATCAGAGCCACTCCCTTCTGGAATCGTGCAAACAGGTCGTCAATTTCCTTGTCGTATCGCATCTCCATCCGGAAGATCGTGAACATGGATATCGACGCGTTCAAAACCGAGAGGAAGACATCTTCCTGCTCGGTTCTTTCAAACGATCCCAAGCCTTCAAAGTCCAGAACAACCAGCAAGACATTGTTCGGCAGAATCCGGATAGACATCCAAGCTCCGTCAGTGCAGCGAGCCCCAGCGATGGCAAACGAAGACCCCGTCAAGTGATTGAGCAGGTAACTTTTCCCCGTTGACTGCTTTCCCATCGACGTGATCACAATGCAACGTCCTTGCCAAGACTCGAGTAATGGAGACAGGAGACCAAAGCGAATCGAACGCGCAATGTCAACAGCTTGAACGTCTTGAGACTGCGTATCCATCGGAGTCGCCTTACCATTCGTCATTACCGTCAATGTGTTGCCCTCGGCGCGGCAGATCTGGATCGGAACAATTGTGATCAGCTCTTGTAAGAACGACCGAATCGGCTGCGATGCCACTTCGTCAATCCCAGCACTTGATTTTGGCAGGAACGCCAAGTCCCGAGCCAAGTCCATCCCACCCAGAGGTTTGTTCAGTTTCCGAAGGTCTCTCATCATTGCTTGGAAGAAGCACCGACAGCCCTCTTCTGTTGATTTACCAAACTTCGAGCTGCATGAAAGACGCACTTTCAGTGTCGATCGATTGTCATCGACACCGCGAATCAAGCCACGGACTGGAAACTTCTCGTACGTGTGGTAAAATGCACGGAGCCAATGCTCTGCATCGTCAGCTTCCGAGCCATCCGAGTCACTCTTGGCGCCGTTGACTGTGTGTTCATTGGAGTGTTGAATACGAAATGACTCACTCCGTACAGTGACAGCCAAACGGAGCACACGAACGTACTTCGTTCTCGACCCAATCACGAAAACCAAATCGCCAAAGCTCTGAACAGATCCCTGCCAGTCCAAGTTTCCATCTTCCGGGAGGCTCACGGGGACATCTCGAAAGTCTTCACTAGCCACAGCAAACAATTTTCCTTCAGAAGTATCGCTACTTGGAACAGTGATGAACCCCAGTACCATGTTATCGGCCATGGCGAAAAGCGAGTTGTGCGGTGCTTGAGACTCTGACGGAATGATCTGAACGGCTCGAGAAGTTTGCTGGTTGCGCAGATTTACCGACTGGATGGACCCGTTTGCATCGGTCGCGTATAGAAATCCATCCACAAGCAGCACGTCTGTGACTGGGAGCACTAATGACGTTCGAAGCGACAGCTCAAGTCGCTTGAAAATCTCGAGGGAGGATAAAGTATCGTTGAAACGATACAGAATCACTCGACCTGCTTCCTCGACAAACGCTATGACCCGGTCTTGGACATTGAAGTCGCACAACCACGCTGACTTGCCAAACGAGCGTGTGAACGTCACCTTCCCGACTTTTTCGTTCCACCAGTACCGTTCAAGTGGAAAGTCAATGCGCTCCAGCAGCGTACCCCGAGGCGAAATGGTCACCAAGACAACGCAGTGATTCCTAATGGTGAATGCTTTCAGGACTTTGGCGTCCGGTTCCAAGCGGTGACTTCCCAGCTCAACAGTATTGAAAGCCCCACTATCAGTTTGTTCAAGTTTAAACACCTTCATTTGGTCGGTTGCTGGCTTCCAATGTTCCTTTTGGACGTCACAGTAAATTGCTGCCTGCCGCTCTCGCGGGCGGATGGTTGTCAAGAGACCTCCTTCGTGCTTTCTTCGCCAAGACCCGATGAGATCGTGGATGGCGTCCGATATGAGTTTTCGGTCATCGGCGTGGCATGTTTGACGCAGTGAGCGCTCAGTCTCCTCACTGACTTGTGCTGCCAAGACACTCTCAGCTGCGGACAGAGCAACCTCGACGGCTTCGTACCAAGTCTTCCGTGCCTCTAGCAACGGGTCTACCATACTTTGGCGAAATTCGTCTGTGAACAGCTCAGCATCTTGACTCCTCCACAAATCACTAACCTTGCTTAGCGTTCGCCCAAAGAAACCACCGCTGCTTGTGGAAATTTTCTTGTCCGACACAGCAAAGTCGCTGAAGAACTTCGCAAGAGCTTTTCTTTCTTCATCGACATTACCACTCGCCGCTAGGTCCTCGCGGAAAATTGAGGCGATCGCTTTTATCTGGTTCTTCAGGCGAAGTGGCAAGATTAAAGCTGCTTGTGCTGCGGGGTCAAGCTTGCTCCAGATTTCACGGCTCGATTGAACCTTCTGCACGTACTCTTTGAGACTTTTGAACGCAGGCTGCTCCACCGATTTCGCTTTGATCAACACGTCCAAGTCGAACAATGCCTCCATGTGACCCAGCAACTCTGCACGACTGTCTTCGACAAACGCTTGAGCGCGGTCCTTTGACTCCTCTGTGCACGTTTGGAGACTTCGGTCAAGCATTTCTTTCACTTCCTGAAGTTCTTTCTCAGGCCAACGCTCAGCAGCTTTGAGCAATTGAGAGGCAAAGTGGTCGTTTTGACCGAGCTCAAGCTGCAGATTGCGCTGCTCTGACTCGGTCTCAAGCCAAGCTGCAAACTCCTTCACGTTATCGAATCGGTGGTGGACTCTCTCCGTCCATTTCTTCGCTGGAGCTGGTTCGATCACGGAAAACGCTGGGTAGCTGCCCTTCAGCAGTTGAATGTGCTGCGTGGCAGTGGTTGGAGGCAACAAGAGACGACTCAAGTTCTCGCAGACGACGGCGTCTTTCTCTTCTTCTTGTCGCTCAACGTGAAACGCGACCGAAAACGACTTCCAGGCGTCCACGTTGTTCGAGTTCATCGACGCTACGTTCTGTTCCAGCAGTTTGATATCTTCCGGTGACAGACAGCACACCATGTCGGGGCTCAGACACGTCAAAAAGCGCAGCACGTACGTCGCAGTATCTCGTAGGCGACACCTCCGGAACAGACCATCTTGAAGCCACCCGAACAACATCAGCGTACGCACCGACGTGGCAGCATCGTTCCGGGTCACGCAGTAGATTCCTTGGTATTCCGTTTTCAAGTTGGTCTCCATCTCTTCTGACCAGCATTTCATCATCTCCAGCTCGTGCTTGACCGCGTCTTGCTTGCCAAACAACGAGACCACCTTCACACCGGCGTCGCGCGTTCCGTCCGTCCCGAAAATCTGTTTACGCAAGAAGAGAGTGAAGTCGTCGTCGAATTCTCGCGCTTCAAGCATTTCCATCTCAAAGTCCTTGGGGTTCACGGACGACAGCATTCCAAGTGAACAGCTCAGACGCATGACCTCCAATTCTTCCAACACGGGCTTCACGATTTCGACATCGTTCTGAAGTTCTGGTACTAAACGCAGCAGACGAAAGCAGTCCGAACTGATGGGCTTCTGAATGGCGCTAATGCGCATGGTTGATTCCTCTGCACTCTTTGCCAGGAAAGGCACTTGCTCTCTGCTTGGAATTTTGAGTTGTGATGTGAAAGTCCACGAGTTTGACGGACGTTTAGAGGCTTTCTTGGAAACAAGAAGCAGAACTTGACGAATGAGACCCGGCACGAACTCACTAAACGGTTAACGATGCGGGCCGACATGACAGTTGAAGACTTTCAGAATGCTTTGGTACTCAACTGGTGCTCTTTCCTACATGCTGCAACATCTTGGAACTACATCCACAAACCCTCACGACAAAACTGCACACGCAGCAACCCACGATCACGGAAAATGGCGATGTCCACGCAGTCTTCAACGGCATTCATCCTTTCTCCGCCCACCTTTCTCATAGCGTACAGTTGGTCCGTCGCTAATGCGTGGCTGAGTCGTTCAAAAGCACTTTGAAGTTCTGTCTGCACCACTTTCGTCAACTCTTTTTCAAATGGAGCGCTCTCGCACGTCAACCATCGACTCATGAGCGATTTCTCGACAACACCCAGCACTTCCTCGACGGCCACAAGCCAGTCGCCCACCATTTTGGAGAACGGAGCGGCAAGTCGTTCACGAAAGTCTTCTGGAAATTGGTTTAAGCCAGAGACGTCCAACGGGACAAGACTGCCAACACTCGACACGACGGACAACCCAACAGGAAAGGTGCCTTTCTTTCGTCCTGGGTAACCTGTGAGCTCTTCAGCAAACATGATGAGCAAGTCCATGGCCTCAATTGCCGCTGCGTCATGGCCGCATTGGGCTAGTGCGCTGACACCTTGAAACAACGGCTCCAGCTTCAACGGGAGCGTCAATAGAGCAAAGGCCCGTTCATGTTTCTCCATCAACAGCTCGTAGACACCGCCTATACTTTTGATCTCCTGCAGCAGCGCCATCAAGACTTCTCGCACTTCTGGTCTTGGTACGGGAGCGGAATGGGTCAGCGGCTGAAGCACGTCCAGCCAGAACAAAGCGTTTGACCCGCCCAGTAATCTACCACGAAGCCCCTGGAGATACAACTGCACTTGGTCACTACACGTTTGTTCAGCCTTGAGACTCAGTGTCTGGAATTGTTTTGCTGCACTCGCAACTTTCGCTTCTGGCCAACGGTGGAATTGTCGTAGCAAAGCGTCACGAACTTCCTCGCTGTCTTCACACAAGTCCAAGTTGAGTTTGAGCGGCCGATTCTTGGCGACATTGAAAACCCGCTCCGCCAGCCTTTCGACACTGTAAAATTGTGGTAAATAGCCACGGTTTGAAGGTCGGAGCATACCTAACGGCACGATTGCTCTCGACTCGTCATCGCCACAGAACCGATGATTTTGTTTCTTCTTCTGCCACATTTTCTTCGGTGGATTGTTCTCCATGGAGTTGTTGACTTGCCAATCGATGTATTGACCTCGTTGGAACGACCCGTTCTGCTTTCTCCCACGCTGCGCCTTCGGCATCTTTAAAGCTTCACTCACTGCTAATCGTTTACGCCCCACTGCCATGAAGACAAAGTGGATGAAAACTGGTACACCCACCACTTGAACATATCTCCTCGTCCCAACACGTTTGACTTTAGACAAACGGTGAACACTTTGCAGCATTTCCCATCAGTGAATGCTTCCGATTGAAAAATAGTCGACGATCAGTGCTGGATCAGTGGTAAACTAGTCTAGTGTGGCGGCTGTTTTCACAGGTACCTCATTGCCGTGACTCAATTTTGCTGCTGTCTTTTTGATTCGACACGATCACCATCAAATTTACTACCTTGGAAATGCCATCATCGACAACTACACAGTCACTTGAGAAGTGAGTAAATCAAATGAGCTGGTCCGGCGATAGCAGAAGCAACATCTCCCATGTGATGAACTCGTCTTGCGGCAGCAAAATCACTTCTCCTTTTGCATCTCACTCACGACAAGCTAGATAGCCGTAAATGGGTCAAGCTACTGTATTCGCGATGTTACGATCGCTTTACTGTCAAGTGCTGCCATTGCGACCATCATCAACATTCGAGAGAGTATGGACCATGCCATATCTGGATAAATTGAGGTTGTGCTTACTCTTCAATCGTTGAGTTGTCTCTTGCTGAGAGTGATTCCGTGACGGATGATCTCATTGGAGCTGTGGCAGAAGCCTTCACGCGATTATTAAGCGTAAACTTGGCCGGATGTGATAATTTGACGGACGCAGGAGTGTTGCAACTCGTGAAAAGGATGAAACACCTCGAAAGACTGAATCTCGATGGCTGTACCTTCGTCTCAGATGAAGCATTGAAATTAGTGGTGAAAGCTTGTGGACCGAACTTGAAATCTCTCTCGGTTCGTCGTTGTCGCAAGGTCACTGACACCACAATTAAGGAATTGCTCTCGAACCAGCCTCGATCGCTTGAAGAACTGAATTTGAGCTACTGCGTGGATGTTACGAACGCGTCATTCGAGTGTTTTTGCTCCGTTCCCAGCTTCTTCTGCAATCGTGCAGTCAGCACTATCCAAGACTAACAAAACTCGATATCTCCGGGTGCACTTCACTGACCAATTTGAGTTGTTCTTGGATTGCTGCGGCATGTCCACTGCTCCAAAGYTYTAAAGCTTCAAGGTGTATSGGACTCACTGATAAAGGTTTACTAGCTTTGGCTGGGCTGCTGAAGCTTCAAGAGCTTGATTTTTCTGGCTGCACAGGATTTACAGATGCTGGGTTTGAAAAGTTATTCCGAACTGATGGTATCAATGCAAGTTTAACGAAATCCTCAAGTGAAGTTACAGGATCGAACCACTTTAAGCCACTTCAGCAGTTGACACTATCGAACTGTCCCAATGGTGGAGAGAAAGCGATGATGTCGATCATCGGCACTTGCTCCAAGACTCTGACCAAGCTCCGTTTCTCCAAAGCTGGTTCCGTCTCAGCCTCAATTCTCGTGAAACTTGTGAAAGCTTGTCGGTCATTAACTGAGCTACGAATTACTGGTCAAGCGAACGTGACTCGATCAGTGCTAACGAATCTGGCAAGTTACAACAAAGTGTTACGAGTGCTGGACCTTCGCGACTGTGTAAATGTTGATGACCTCGCACTGTATCCGCTGGTAGTGATGCAGTCACTCGAAAAGCTCTACCTTTCAGGCTGCACTAAGCTCTCTAGTCGCGGATTTCAAAGTCTTCCTGGTAATCTCACGCACTTGGAGCTGCATGGTCATCCTGTTGACAATTTGGACGGCGAATGCTGTCGAGTTATTCAGTGATCGACTGCAAATGCTCGAGGTGCTGGAACTTTGTCATTGCAAAGGCCTCACTCCTGTAGGAATCTCTACAATCTGGAGCAAGTGCCGCTTCTTGCGTCATATCAATGTTTTCCAATGCCCAAGTACCTGACCTCGTCAATCTGCTACGCAGTCTCCCAGACAATCCGTACGGCCTTGAAGTAATTGTCGACAGCGAAGAGGAATTCAAAGGACTCGCAGCTTCCGATCCAGAGGCAGCTGAAAAAGCACGAAGACGTGAGAAATTGGTTGAACACTCCGTCAAAAGTATTGAGGTAGCAACAATGCTCCAAGCTCGCTTTCGAGTGCGATATCTAGCGCGTGAGAAGCAAAACGAACAGGATGATCGTGAATGGAGCAATTCTGTGCTGCTTTGGACATTCAGCGCGTCTTCAAGGGGTATCAGTGTCGAGTGCAGTATTTCTTCACTCGCACCAAAGTCACCAATGCAATTGTTTTGATCCAGTACCGGTGGCGAAAGATTGATACGAGCGTCGCGTTCGTCGTGCTCAAAGCTACTGGACGAACCGATCGGAGCCCAAAGTGTTTACCGCTTGGAAAAATATTCTCATGGACAAAAAGCGAGAGAAGAAGCGCGCTCTGGCTGCGATGAAGGCTGCAAAAGCGCTCCATTTCTGGGTAGAAGGCAAGTTACCAGGCATTTTTGCTGCTTGGAAGCAATTTGTGCAGCAGAAGCGAATCCGAGCGAAGAAGGCGTTGATGTTCTGGAAATGTTAGTCGCTACCGCGCGTGATGGAAGCGTGGCGATCACTTACCACACAAGAAAAATGGAGACGAGAATTGGTCATCAAGGTGTTTTTGAACACGGTCTCGCTCGAGACGCACAACTCAACTCGGCAGATGGAGGGCAGTGTGCGTGGTTGCAACTTTCAAACTTGTTGTACGAATCGTTCTAACAAATTGGTTTTCTTTGCGTGGC